>JAFBJU010000499.1:2014941-2142728 GCA_016785305.1 Colistium nudipinnis | reverse complement strand
GGGGAGGGAGGGGGGGGGAAGGGAAAAGAGAGGGAGGGAGAGAGAGAGAGAGGGGGGGGGGAGAGAGAGACAACAGAGAGAGAGAGAGAGCAATGGGGGACAGAGAGAGAGACAGAAAGAAAGAGATTGAGATAGAGAGAGAAAGGGGGGAGAGAGGGAGAGGCAGAGAGAAAGAGAGTGGGAGAGAGGGAGAGAGGGGGGAGAGAGGGAGAGGGAGAGAGAGAGAGAGGGGAAGCGAGGGAGAGAGGGAGAGAGAGAGGGAGGGAGAGAGAGGGAGAGACAGAGAGGGGAGAGAGAGATTTGATTTGATTTGTCCTTGTTCTGCTGCCGCGTGAAACAAACTGTTCAGCCGGCCAGGAGAGGAGACGAATGAATGTGAAGGAGAGGAGATGAGTGGAGAGGACAGTCGAGGGAGGACACGGGATGAAAAGAAAAGCAGGAGGAGACAAAAACAAGTGAGGAGAAAAGAGGCCGAGAGCAAAAGTGGGAAAAAAAAAGAAGCAGCGAGAGAGAATTGTGGAGAGAAAAGTGAATGTGAAAGGTGGAGGAGGGTGAGAATATCGAGAGTGAAAAGCGAGGAGGGGAGGTGAGGCGAGATTAAAGGTGGAAAAGGAGGAGCTGAAAGGAAAGGAAGAGAAAAACCAAAAGAGAGCGAGAGGAGCTGGTGGCGGGAAAGGTCACTGACTCAGCAGCGGCGTGCGGCGTCGGTGAAGGCAGAGTTTAATCACCTCACACCACTTCATCGGCTCTCCGCGCCCGCGCGAGACGGACCGAGCCGCGTCACCAAGGTCGTAAAAAAAAAAACACACCGGGCCGCACTCCTCGGAGATGAAAATCTGGCCGCCGAGTCTCTCCGTATCTCCAAATCTGAGAGGGCCGGTGAGGGAGAGACCACCATGACGCTTCACTCCGTCCTTCTGCCTGTACTGAAGTGGTGGTGTCATTGGGCCCCCCAGCTAGAAGGGCCCCCCCCGCCCAAAGACGACCGCTTCCGTTGGTCCACAGCCACGGCAACCTGAAAACCACCTGCCCAACCGGCACTGCAATGACGCATTCAGGAACCCCCTTATAGGGGGGGCAACTTGCGTGCTGTCAGCTCATTTGTTAGGCCTGGGGCCCCCACTGTGTCTTGAGACCTCCCTGCTAATGTATAGAGAAATTTAAAAAAAAATATATATATATATATATATACTGTATATATATATATATATATATATATATTCACTTATATATGTGGTGGCTGATTTCAGCCTGAGGATTGCATTCGGAAAACGCAATCATGGTCGATTCATCGGTTGCTATGGCGGAAGAAAATTCCACAAAGAGCCAGAAGATCAAACGATGGATCAACGCATGGAGAGCGAAAAAAAAATGGACGCCCGGCCGTTTTCTGCACCGCTTCGTTTGATTGGAGGGTCTCCCCTGCACCCGTCTTTGGCCTGTGCCCATTATTTGAAGGAGGAGGTCCACCATTGGGCAAAGGGAAGTCGTATTTTGTGAGATTCAACCCCAATCCCCGCAATAAGTCAGGGTTACGCGTTCTGCTCAGTCTGTTGGCTGTTTTAAGGGTTTCATTGGCAACATTTTTTTTTTTTTTTATTATAATCTTGACCAGAGAAAAAAAATGGGAAATGAAGCAATGGAAGCTTTCAGTACACTGGAAAGTCAGTATGCAGATCATGTTGTGTTTTAGTTCATGGTGGCTCTTCATTCTTGCACATGAAAGCACTGTGATTTCAGGAGTATTTCTATATTTCGACCGCGCTGGAGCAAGTTAGGAGGCACGGGCCTGGAGCCGCTCATAAATCCGTCAAAAATAATGCCCACCCGAGAGAGAAGCGTTAAAAGGCCAAGTATTCATACGTGGGTCCCACTTACTCAGATCTGTCTGTGTGTGTGTGCGCGCGTGGTTCTTTATGAGGACATTTTTTTTCTTGTCCTGACGAGTGACACGAGAGGCTGGTCAATCTGCCATATCCTCGTTACTGTGTCTGTTAGCTGACCTTAACGGCCACCACCTTCGGCGACCTACAGGGAGAGGCTGCGAGTTGATAAAACGGGAGGAGGCAAGGAGACCAAGATTAGGAGAACAAGCACTTTGGGCTTCAGGAGAGCGTCGGCCGCGCTCGCCGAAACACCGACACACTTCTGCTGCGTCTGGCTGCAGTGGAGGAAGGGTGGAGATGGATTCCAGGAAGCCAAAGGAACACACACTTGGAGGATGCCCAATTGTGTTGTTCGCCATTCAAAGTCTCACGTGAAGTGGCCATAAGAACGGGAATCTCTTTTATGGAGCCTTACCGTCAGTGGCGGCTCAGGCTGCCCTCATTGACGCTGGTTTTCAGCCACAGCATGCAGCTGAAGAACCTCCATCGTAGGCTCGAATGAACGGTAACGTCCTGTAGCTGCCATATACAGTATATATATATATATATATATATATATATCTCGTGAATAATCAACACGCTTGATCAAAACTTAAAGTACTGGTGAAACGGTACGATATAATGTTCTAAACTTCTATAAAGTTGTATTTTATACATTACAACTGTGCATGACTAGCCTGTCATTAACCGCTTGTTTATGTAGCGGCTTTCAGTTATGGGTGGGTAAAAAGGTCACAGGGCGGAGTATATTAGAGGAGTTTGCATGAAATGTATACGATGCAAAAAATGTCCTCATGGACGCAGCTTGAGTGATTGTTATATGCCTCCGCTATTTAAACAGGAAAGTGCTTTATTTTATGGGACGCAATCCAACAACCTCTGCCTTTTTCAGACAAGGACAAAAAAAATAATAAAATAAAAGAAACCTCACGCAGACCATTTGCATGACATTGATCTGAATCTCCTCTCGGTGTATTGAGCGAGTGTGTTTGCGCAGCACTGAGGTGGCTGTGGTCAAATCCCACGGGGCCCGAGTGTGAAAAGACTCTCTGATAATGCTCTGACGTCACAGTGAGGATGTGTGTGTGATGCCGTACAGTATCTGCTCTTATCACTCTCTGCAGTATCCTGACTAAGCCATTTTTTTTTTTTCTTAACACCCACCCGCCTGGCCGAGAGCCAGCTGGGTTTCTTTCCAACTATCTGCTGGAGTATAATCACGGCTGTTGGCTCCCTGGCAGCAGATATGACATTGACACCTAAGTGGGAGACGCAGTCCCTCCACCGACAGCGTTTCCACTCCGGAAGCGGCTCTTATATATTTCTGTGCTGCTGGCAAACCAGAATCCTCTTTACTCGACCCCGGTACATGTTTCAAAGTGTAGAGGCCCAGAGGAGGAGGAGGAGGAGGCATTGTGGTGTGTAAACCTTTCAAGCTGTCCAAGCACTCAGTAGGTCGAGCACTGCTGCACTGACAGATCCGTGGTCCTGTCGAGCGGAGCGTGAATTAATCATCAGAATGGGCTTTTAATTACGGAGGGACTCCTGTTTGACAACAATAACCAAAACAAAGGCCCCCCACACAAAGTAACTATTGATCGATGTCTGGCCTCAGAGAGGTGTGCTGCTGTAATATCCACACAGGGATCCAGGAAGCAGCAGTCGGCGGGGAAAAAAAACAGGATTCTGCCTCAACTACTAAGATTTACACATGAGTGGGTGTGTGTGTGTTTAAAGCGGGGAGATGAAACTTCAAAGGGAGGATAGGAGGAGTGTGTGGCTGTGATTTTGCTCTGATGATTTCAAAGCCAGAAAAAATAAACAAGCAATTCCACCGACAAGCAAACAAGCAAATGCATATTCATCCTCAATCTGCACCAAATTTTTTTTTTAAAAATAAACAAAACAGAGATGGGCCCAGCTGCTCCCAAAAGACGTGGTGTTCTCCCTCTCAGCCTATAAATCCAGTTTATCTCTTCACCCACAGCAGACACCATGCAGCCGCAGCAGGCCAGGTGTGATTAACTTTGCCCAGCACAGATCTCAAACAATCATGTTGTGTGCATGCAAACAATCAGCTCCCCACGGCTGGAAGGAGAATCTCCTTCTTCTTCTTTTTTGTATCTGGCAAACAGTAATCTGACTTTTGGTGCTGGCAGCTGTGGTGGTGCAGGCTTCCTGGGGGGGGGGGGGGGGGGGGGGTTGAAGCACAGCCAAAATCCCAAGCTCCAAAAACAACACAACAAACCAACACGCACAAAAAAAAACCCCACAACAACCCCCACATGCTGCTGCTTGTCATGACAGCTACACGCACACACTGGTGAGATCGACAGGTGCACGGCGACCTTGTTCACATCCATGTCAACTCAAAGACGGAGCCTGACGATGCAACAATGCGGCTTCAGCCAGCCGCCAGATTTTTTTTTCTCTCCCTTTGACTGAAACCCGCAACGCCCGATGTAAATCCTTTAAAAAAAAGCCTCGCTCACCTCTTCTCCTGGTAGATGGGCGGAATAGTTATCCGGCTCTTACATGTCGGCCGTGATTTCCCCGTCCCCGGCTCCTCCGTGTCCGTGTCCGTGAAGGTAAACAGCGCGCTCCTGGAGCGCTGTTAGAAATAGGAGGGCGCGGGTTTATCCTCGGGACGCATGTCGCCTCCTTCCCGCGGCGCCGCGGTCCTCAGCTCCCCCGGTGTACACGGGGATCCACGTCAGCCGCCGGTGGTGGTGGTGGTGGTGGTGGATGAGGCAGCGGCATCAGCCTCAGCACCGTGGAGACGCGGGATGAGGGAGGTGGGGGTGGGGGCATCCGAGGGCCCACGAGCGAAGAGTCAGCGGCTGGAATGAACTCATCGGAAAAGCCAAAAATCAGGAGCGAACGGCGGCGGATGAATCACTCTGCGCCACGCGAGGAGCCGGGGTGAGCTCTCTCTCCCTCTCCCTCTCTCTCTCCCTCTCTCGCTCGGATTCCATTTAAAGGGGAATTTCATTCAAAAAAAAAAATTGATACCAATATTTATTTATTTCTTAGTCACCCCATGTGGAGTTTAAACATCAGCTGAGATCCTGGGGGTGACTCACACTGTTCCAGCGCTGTAAACGAGCCAATGATTATTTTTCTGCTGATAATTAAGATGGATGACGGGATATTTCAGATACTAATGTATATATTGGCCTATTTGACAACTCTATCCCCGTATTCCAGACGTGGATGAGATGGTCCCTTCGGTGTGTGGCGCAGCAATTGGTGGATTTTAGTTTCCAGTTGGAAATTAAAAAAAAAAGGCAGTCCTCTCCAAGGGAATGGCCTGTGGCACACAAGTTGCGGGTCGCTGATTGGATAAGGCCCTGACTGATGACTCTGCATCTGAAGCAAGTGTGGATGTGAGAGGGGGGGGGGGGGGGGGGGGGGGGGGGGGGGGGGGGGGGGGGGGGGGGGGGGGGGGCACAGGAGAAGCCAAAAGGTTACGTTGCATAAGCGGAATACATTTTTAGTTCAGCTCGCTCTTGTCCATTGAGAGCCAACCCCTCACACCTTGTCCGACCTTTGGGTCAGTTTCATATTTCAACTATAGTGGGACGGGGACTCTACCTGCACCCTGAGATTGCCCTTCTCTTCATTTGGCTGTTTTTTTTTTACAGCATGGTTGTGTTGTTATTCGAAGACCGTCCGTTCAGTTATTGGTGTACACGATGGTCAGGCTGTGCCCGACCATCAGACACACTGTGAAGATGAGGACGTATGTGATGAAACCCTCAAGTCTCTGCTCGGCCCCTCCCACCGTCCACGAACACACCTTAGACACACTGACCTCTGCGAGTCGTACACAGATTCATCAATCAAAATAAAGTAGGGTACGACAAATATAATAATCAAGTACTTAGTTTATTTTTAAATGGACTTTTGGGGTTCCATTTCAAAATGTCTTACTTTTGTCTCACAGTAAAGATTTTGTTATTTTTTTGGCTTCTATGTTGTTCCATCATAAGCTATATTATTAACTATTATGCTTATTATGAGTTGAATGAGTTGAATATACTATGAAACAGAGTCTAATTAGCGTAGCACCAACAGCCCGTAAAAGTCAAGATGGATCTTGTCAAGGAAAAAATAAAAAATAAAAATAAAAATATTTTGTCAAACTATAACAATGCCATTAAACGGCTTTTTCTTCCGTTGTGCTATCCGTTCCAGGTGGAGACCAAAACACGCAGACGTTGCCAAGCAAAAGCCAAGTGGAGTTTGATCCTACTCTGAAATGACTGAGTAAGTAGCAAAAACAGGGTTTCCCTTTCCAGCGGACCGACCCGTGCAGAATGGCGACACGTCGTTGGCAGGGAGAGGGAAAATAGTGGGCTAGTTGCGCTTTGTCTCTGGCCTGGCTGTGTGTACTCGGGCCAGTGAGTAGTGTGTGATATGTAATGAGTGTTCTGGAGGAGGCGGAAAGCTGTTCTACCATCCGCTGCCAAGCTCTGCTGTGGGCTTCATCGGCTCCAGACTTTTCTGTCTGCTACCATCCATTCCATCTTCTCCGTTTTCAACATTCCGTGTTTTGACTTTGTCTCCAATCGGCATATCCAGGCCTCCACGCTTGGGATTTTTCGCCATCTCACCTGCTCCACACCTGAGATTCTTCCTCCTCTGAACTGAATGAGCCTGCTCCCATTCCTATACCGGACTCACCATGGCCTCTCTCTGCATTTTGTATCTTAAAGTATTTAACCTTCCTGTTCTTTTGGCTCCGTTTGTCTATTTCCCTGTTTGCCCTGCCTCGGGTTCACCACTTGCGATAATCTGCCAAGTCCAGCCAGTTTTTGTGTGGATCCATGATGCGATTCAAGATTCTTCAGGAGCTGCAAGCCTAATTCGGGCCTTTTGCACGTTTTACCGATAAATATCTTCTTTTGGCATTTGTAAATCAGATTCATGCTCATTCTGGACCTCCGCCAGGTCTTCAATTTGGCTGCCATCGTCATCATGTTATTGACTCGCCAAAAGTCAATGGTCTGGCCTGTTTGATGCCCAAAGAAATCTGCGGAAAATTGAATAGATTGTGAAGAAATAAAATAGAATGCAACTCAACTCACACACATTTGGCCAGGTTCATGTTGTACTCATCAGCATAGTCATATACCATTGGACTTGCACTATTTGGGTCTTTTTTTTTTCCTCAACACACCGAGTCCAGAGAGCGTGCCCAGTGGCTTGTATAACTGGGCTCTTCCTGTGGAGGGCTGGCATTAAAACGCAAACTGCTCCTCTTGCTGGTGCCCCCAAGATATCGCGCCAATTATTTGTCTCTGTGGGGGCAACCTATTTGTGGAAGATCCTCTTAAAATGAGAGTCGGGAGTCCAGGCTTTCTGGTTCCTGACTGGACAGTTTCCCGGGGCATGTGTCACCCCTCGCTGGGACCCCGTAGCTCTCTCTTACTATAGCTGCAGATGGCTAGTGATGTTGCGGGCACGGCAGCGCGGTTCTGCTCGCTCCCCTGCAGCACGAATTCAGGCCCCCTCTCTGCATCCCGGCATCTCCACTTTAGAGAGTTGATACGCACAAAACACATGATACCAAATGTAAAACGCCTGATATTAGAGATTGTTTATCCTCTTTTTTTCCCCACCTCTTTTCAAGAGCTTTCATTTTCAAAACAACCTTCCTGACTCTCTTGACAACTCTCTCTCCATGATTACTGTTTTACAAATGTGTCTTTTATGCCACTGCGAAATTTGGTATCAACGTGTCCGCCATGTGCGCCATTTCTCCTGTCCAAAGCCCCCCACCACCATGTAACTCGCCACAATTCAGCCAAAAACAGCAAAGGGATAGCAGATGCAAAGTCAAACCACGGCGCAGGAATGTGACACTGTTGGCCAAAGACAGTCTGCAGCGCAGGCGGCGGGATGTCAGGGGCGGCTGACGAGAGGATGTCAGGTGGGCGAGTGGTATTTTGTCATGGAATCCATGTCCAGTAATCAATGAACACTCACCAGTGGAGGGAAGAGGGACAGGAGAGAGAGAGAGAGAGAGAGAGCCAGTGGGCATGTCAGGTAAAAGCACTGAAGGAGAAAAGCGGAACCAGGCGAGGATGCATTGGATTTTGGGTGTGCGTTTGGAGGGGCGGGGCGGCAAAGGTGTGTAAAAAGAGCACAAATTGTGTGAAAGATGCAGCGATTAAAGTGAGCAGATGATTGTGTAAGCCGTTGCTTGGCAGAGGAGACACACACACACATAAAAGGCCAGGGAGACGCGGTGGTTGATTGGAAAAGCTGTTGAGTTTGGACTTCCTCTCCTCCGCATAATCTCTCTGCTCTCTGTGATCACTTTTCAGATCAAACCACCAGGGACTTTTTCACCTGATTAAACATCTATTGTGGACACAAAACCAACACTGTTCATGCCGCACGCAGAGGGAGGCACCTCACGGCCTCCGTTTGGGGGCAAAATCTGGGCAGCTAAAGTTTTTTTTTTAAGCCCTGGCACCATTCAGGCAGCACTGCAGATGGCTCTGTGGGAGCATGCTCCAGGATCTGCTGTCACGTAAGAAGGTGGAAGAGAAAAAAAAAGAAAAAAGCCTGAGACAAACGGCTTTCAGAATAGCGCAGGGCTTAATTATTTCAGTGTAGAGGCAATCTATCCAAGCAGTGATTTTGAATACAAGACACTGAGCCAGACGATGATTCATGAGTCGTGCATGTAAACAACAGTGTGTAAATCACGGCGTGTAGGACATCGGCGCCGGGGGAGAATTGGATTTATAAAAGATTAACGATTCAGGGTGACAGAAGACTGGCCACAGACAATAGCAAGCGATTCCGTCCATTGACTAATTGTATTGTGGGATGCTCTGGTGTGCACCAGATTAATGAACATGTGCTGAGTGAGTTCGGGCTGGATACTCTGTCAAACAGACCATGAACACATGGCTGCGGGGCTACACTGTTGCGTTTGGCCTTTCTCCCCCTGTTTACCTGATTTATTTAATGCTGTACAGTAATGAAATAACATCACCATTCTGAAGATTTAACGGCGCAATCCGGCGCTTTGATTGTATTCATTTCTAATACTAAATAAACACTAGCAGGCAATTTAGGTCTTCATTTATCCCATCCATCATGTGACAAAACAACAGCCTCGTATGAATTCAAAGCAATTCTTCATATTTTATGTATGAAGTAATACCCTAAATAATGAAGCGGGAGTTCATTATTTTCTGGTCAACAGGTCAATTCCTAACGCTCTTTTTCCTTGGGAATGTTGATACAGTTTCAATAGAAATGAAATAGGAACACAGGCAAAAGCCTAACGGTACAAATGCCAACATTTTACATCAAAAACTCTCGAATTGGAGCACACAGATGTACCACTGTATTATGAGAAATAATAATAATAATAATAATCATCATCATTCAAGAAATCGTCAACCAGTCCAGTTGCCTATTTGAATCGCATTTGATATTACCATGACCTGGATGACTGAGAACCCCCACAGACATCATCATTATATATAATGATAACAATAACAATAATAATAATAACAATTATTATTATGCATTTTCTTCAGTAATTTTCTCATTATTTTTTTTTTTATCTCTAAGGTCAGGAGATTTCTGTCAACACATTTGACTTGTTTTTTATTTTGAGGAAATGATATAAAGATGCAGCTCTTCAGCCAGGAGAGCAAAAAGCTGAGTGGGGAGAGCTGACTACAGGGTGGTTACGCCATCTGTCGGATGTGCAGATAACTGCAGCAATGTCCTTAAAAGGGACAGGAGTTTCCTACAGTCACTTGGTGATATTCTGCAGTATAAACTCTCTAATTGTAAGCGATATTCATCATTATTACACCTGTGATTGGCAACAAAAATCTGACAAAAAAATTACAATCATTTATTTTGATTTGAAGAGAACGTTTCGAGATAGTAGTGAGAGTGTTTTTATGTAATGGGTTCATGACTTGAAGATGTATCTTAACATACCAACGAGTTGGACTGTGTTCAAGCTAAAAACCCCTGCGAGTAAACATCCACTAAAGATAAAAAAAAAACAGTTTGTCATTTCCCTTGTGCTCAGCGTTCCAGCCTTTTTTTCCTACAGATTGTTCCTAGTGTCTTTTGACCTCTGCCTGTTCCTGGATTCTGAAACCTGCCTGCCGTCTTTGTAACTTTGCTCCTGAATAAACCTTCTGGTTTCTGAACTGTTCCCCTGCCTGAGGAGGTTGCCCTTGTGTCCTCCGTTCTGCCTCACAAGCTGCTTCCCCTGATGCCAAGCCTGTGACCATATTACGGAGTGAGACTCATGGGATGCCATCGGACAAACATCGACCAAATACTGTATCAAATGCCGGGTGCCAATTAAGGGTTAGTTTCTTGGGGTCAGAGGTCAGGTTCTTTTTTGTGAACTAACCTGCATCACAAAATCTGATGTTTGCATTCTACCAGCATGAGTGAAATACTTTCACCGTGCCCTGTAAGCAGGTTTGATAAGGATCATTAATAAAAAGGATATGGGATTGTTTTTTTCTTAATAAGATTTACATCCAGTATCGATGATGTTTGTAATGAAAACTAATTACAATGGTCTTTCAAGGAGAATGACATGTTTTATTATGTTTAGGGGGCAACTGTGAAGGCAAACATTTGTTGAATTGATATTGTGCCATTGCTGTGACCTGTCATCACGAATACTTTGCAGATTCTTCACTTGCCAAAGAAGTATCAGTAAAATGTCAAAGTACTCTATGCACAAATGCATTTTACAGGATGTGATGTAATTATACTATGGTTGGAAAATACACCATAGCAATTGTTTTACAAAAATCACTATAAATATGAAAAATAATTGATTTAAATATTGATAAATATTAAATTAATTCATTAAATATTTGAAAACTCAACAATTAAATGATAAGTCAATTTATAATAATAAAAATAAAAATATTTATGTTTTAGTGTTTTTCTTCTGTTGTTTATTGGCGGTTGGTAAACAACGTTTAGGAGCATTACGGCCTTCCATTCGGGTGTTACAACCCTTGTGTTACTTCGGGGTTTCATTGAATTTACTATTGCCTGGACTCAGAAGAAATGGAAGAAAATGGACAATAAATGAGCTTCTTATCTCACGGATTAAACCTGTTCGCTGTGCACGGTCGCCTGGTGTTGTCAGGTTGGTATTTATTGAACTGTGTTCCAAAATGCATGTCTGCTGGAACCATGGATAAAATAATCAAATGTGAAAACGCGGATATTTAACCATTTCTTCCCCAAATGACATTCCAATAAATAATAAATAACCGTGACATTTATTTTAAGCACAGACTTTCTTTGATTTTTTTGATCTTTGATGTTTGCCTGACGCTGCTCCGCCGGGGTGGGGGGGCGGGGCTCCCCTCGGCGGAGGGGCGGGGCTGCGCAGAGGTCAGAGTTGAGAGCGTTGGGTCTTTTGTGCTGAGCAGGAGAGTTGGAGTCCGATCGAACCGCGGTGTCGCTTCCCTCTTCCCCGGATCCTCTCAAAACTCCCTCCCGAACCTCTCCCCTTCCACCCTTGCCACCCTACCCACCCCCCTGAACAAGCCTCCGAGGACGCTTCGGGTAAGACTTTGCTTTTTCTCTTGCAGAACGAAGGACAGGAATAACTCTGTGTAGGCCGCGGGATCCGACTATGCACTGGAGCACGCGATGCTAACGCTAGCTAGCTGGATGGAAAATTACCGCACTGTACCGTAGCTTGACGGTGGATCGAGAGCTAGCTGCTAGCAGCGTTGTTTCAAGTTTATTCCACGCATGGTTTCGCCAAGTATTACACAACATACGATTCAGAAATGTCACAATTCGAGTTAACTTAGCCTCCAAAGCTCCCCTGCGTGACTGTGTTCCTCTTGCCTAACTAGAACGGGATTTGCGATGCTAGCCGTATCCCGAGTCGTCAGTTGCATCTTCCTACACACGAGCTCGACTTAAGCTTAACTCCACCACAACGTGATAAAGTTATTGTGGTTTCCATTCGCGCCATGAAATAAACGCCGAAGCCTCGTCGCCAGAGCCGTGTAATGACGGGGGAAACGGGTGTTTGCACGCGGGGACAGTGGCTCATTGTGCCAGCCTGAATGAGTGGACTCGGGCCAGTCCAGTGCGAATGACTGGGCTGCAGTGGCTAGCTCACGTCATTAAACTACAATCAAAGTCCACATGATGTGAGCTGGCCTGCAGCCCCTCGCTGGTAAACAAGGACCGGCGTCCTCGCAGTGTCCCCTCACTGACCCTTCACGTTTCCCCCCCCGTCCCAGACATCCACCCAGTGACCAAAGACTCGCTCCCTCGACCAGCACTCTGGATCTCACGGCAGAAATGGACTCTAGCCTGGTTGAAGGGGGACTTAATGTCACCTTAACCATCCGGCTACTCATGCATGGGAAGGTGAGGGTCCACAGGACATGCGGTGTGCCTTCATTTCCACCATGCTTTGTCTCTTGGTGTCGGTGGTTTAACGTGCCTTTTTGTTGGCTTCTTGCAGGAGGTTGGAAGCATCATTGGAAAGGTTAGTATGGCTTTCCAATACCAGAACGAACGCCGTCTCTTTCTCGTCCTTGGCGGTGTGTTGTAAATATTGTGTGCTTTTTTCTTTTCCTCGCAGAAAGGAGAGTCGGTTAAGAAAATGAGAGAGGAGGTAAGGATGTTTTTTTCCGAACACAGGAGCTGAGGCGCTTGTGTTTCCGGTGACATTGACTCACGGGGCGCACCGTTACCTCCCACAACTGAGTTGTTATTTCCTGTTTTGTGCAGAGTGGTGCTCGCATCAACATCTCCGAGGGGAACTGTCCGGAGAGGATTATCACCCTGGCGGGACCCACCACCTCCATTTTCAAAGCCTTCTCCATGATCATTGAGAAACTGGAGGAGGTAAGTGTTGCTTGCTACATTCATTTTGTTTTTTTGTTAGACTTGGACTAAATTTCAACCCCTCTTCCTTGCAGGACATTAGCACCTCAATGACTAACAGTACAGCCACCAGCAAACCGCCAGTCACCATGCGCCTCGTTGTGCCTGCCAGCCAGTGTGGCTCTCTCATTGGCAAGGGTGGCTGCAAGATCAAGGAAATCAGAGAGGTTTGTCTTTATATTTCTTTTTGTTTGCCCATGATTCCTTATCCTGGCTGCATCCTCACTTTTGTCTGTTTTTGGGTGTCCACAGTCAGCCGGAGCTCAGGTACAAGTAGCAGGGGACATGTTGCCCAACTCAACAGAGCGTGCCATTACCGTTGCAGGGACCCCCCAGTCCATTATCGAGTGTGTCAAGCAGATCTGTGTCGTCATGCTCGAGGTACAGATAAGATAATCCTTTATTGTCCCACAGTGGGGAAATGAGCAAATTTGCACATTTTGATTGTGCTTTGACACTTTTGGAAAGTTGCCATGATTGTTTTTCTCTTTTCCAAAACCCAACACTGTGAATGTTTCTGTTTTCTTAGTCTCCACCCAAGGGAGTGACCATCCCGTATAGACCCAAACCCTCAGGCTCTCCTGTCATCTTTGCAGGTGGTCAGGTAAACAACACGCGCCTTTGTTTTTTTTTTTGTCCCTTGACGTATTCGACCCGACAGTGTCCACTGTACGCTTTTCTATTTTGAAAAATACTGATTGAATTTAATTATATATGGGCTATCATTCTAGTAGCTGGTGTGCTGTCCGTAGCATGCCTGGCTTTGTTCTTGTTGGACAGCAAGGACAGTAAACGGATGGATATTGGAGTACAGTGTGTGTGTGTGTGACACTGCCACACCCTCCTAAGTGCGCTTCTCTCCTTGCAGGCATACGCTGTCCAAGGGCAGCACGCCATTCCACAGCCTGATGTAAGTGAAGGGCCCTCTGTAAGTGATCCAATATATTTGTAACTTCCACCCTGGGAAGCCATGCCACCTTCTTATTTCATCCCTCTTTTTTTTTTCTTCCCACCACCCCTGCTTGATAAAAGGATTCATTAAAATGAGTCGATTTCTGTAGAGTAAAACCTTTAACACCAATATTGTTTTTTGTTGTATAGACTAAAGGCAAAGTCACGGGCCCCTTGTTTCATTTCACACTTTTCCTCTCATCGTCACTATAACCACTTGCAAACGGGGAAATAACGACAACATTTCCGCTTTGATTGGTGGTAACATTTTTCCTCACCCACCTTCCTGTTTCTGTGTTTGTTTGCTCTCTGCGCCGGTTCTTCCACTGTTCAACAGCTCACCAAACTTCACCAGCTGGCCATGCAGCAGAGCCCCTTCCCCATTGCACATAGCAACCAGGGCTTCCAGGGTAGGCGGAACAGAGCGAAAGAAGAAATACGATGGCTGTGTATCTGTAATAATCCACTGGGTCAACACTCTAACGGGGTTTCCTTGCTTTTCCTCAGCTGGGATGGATGCCTCTGCACAAACTGGCTCTCATGAGCTGACCATTCCAAACGATGTAAGCCACTCTTTGGGTTTTTAACGGATATAATCAGAGTTTGAAATGTTATCTAAGTGAGACTGAAGGTGCCAATGTGTGTTGTTTTTTTTTCTCCCCCTCGTTTCAGCTCATTGGATGCATCATTGGCCGCCAGGGCGCAAAGATCAATGAGATCCGTCAGATGTCAGGTGCTCAGATCAAGATTGCCAACCCTGTCGAGGGCTCCACTGACCGACAGGTCACCATCACTGGCTCCCATGCCAGCATCAGCCTGGCTGAGTACCTGATCAATGCTCGGTAAGTAAAGAGCCGGAAGGCTGCTGCCGCACATCCACACCAAAGCTGGTTGACGGCACCGAAGCCACGCAGCAGTGTTTTAGGTTCTGTTCCCCTTTTTTGTGGGACGCAAGTTTGTCCGCTTTAATGTGAAAGAGTTTGAATTGTTGGTAGGCCTCTGCGTCCATGTCAGCCGCAGTGACAATGTGATTTGAACTGAAAGATGATGTTAATAGGAGTCGGTGGTCAAAGTTCTGGCTGACCCCTGTGTTAAGGGTGAGGCATTTGATCAGAAATGTCAAATAAAATACCCAAGAATGACCCTTTTTCTTATTTTACCCAAACGGCCAAAGGTCGGCTTCACTGCCAGCCACATCCAGCTATTGTTGGTACTAGCTGGCTACTTGGTCACTTGATGTGACCATTAAGTCTTAGGATTTAAAGTATTTCAGTATCAAATAAATGTCACCCTTTTTTAATTCATCTTGTCGCTCTTATTGTTTATTTTTTCTAGATTGTTTAATCCCTGGCCGCAATTTTTTTTAAAGACCCATACCTCATGCCAGTGTTGTCAACTTGTCCATCAAGGATCAGTCGCCATCTAAACATTTCATTTTGAATGTAAAGGATGAGGGTTGAAGTTGTGTTTTGCTTTTTTTTTTACGTGCACCCCAGGCTGTCTTCTGAAGCTACTGGACTCGCAGCCAACTGACATGGAGGAACATCATCAGCACCTAATGTAACCCCTCCCCCTACTTTTTACCAAGAGGTCCCTTATTGAACTTAATGCAAAAACCAAGTTCTATAAACTCACTGTTTTCTCCTGCTTCGGTTAGACACCTACTCAGTTGTAATTATACCACCATCATGATATTGGTATTTTATTTATTTATTATTTTTAAATTCCCTTTGCATATAGTTTTTAAAGACTTCCTTCCGTTGTATTTTTTTCCCCCCTCTTATTTTGTTGTATATCTGTATGATTTTCTTGATAAAGGTAAAACGTTTTAGAAAAATCTGAAAAGGCATAAATAATGTTTTTTCTTATGTCAGATTTTTCTTAGAAAATGTAAAAATGAAGAAAAAAAAACACAGTAACATTATAGATGGACTGTTCTTTCGCTTCCTTTTAAAATATCTATTTATTTTTATTTAATACACAGCTCCTTTTAGAGTAGAAATCATTGATATTTGCCACCTTCGGTTTGAAGCTGTAGGTCCTGAGTGAGGAGTTGTGGGTTCAAACAGGTTTCATTGGGTGTGAGTGATCCCCGGTTGGAGACGCTCGCGCAGGGGCAACCTTTAAGTCAGGGGGGAAAGTTATCCCTTGCCAAGTGTGGGTTCAAAGGAGAATTTTAAGCTACATTACGTCTCACCTCTAATTTGTAGAGTAATTGTTTTGTGTCATTCCTGTGTTTCCATCCGTTTTTATTTCTTGATCAGGACTTTTGAGCATTATTGTATATTGGATTCTGATAAGGGGGGGTGGGCCTCGGTGACTAGGAGTGGGCCTGAATGAGAGGAAAATATTTTCTTTTCTCTGAAATTACTAAGACCATAGTAATGATGATGAAGATGATGATAATAACATTGAAATGTTTGTTTTAAATAGAGAAAATATTTTTTTTAACTGCAGGGCTGGGGAATACTGCAAGGGGCAAAACTACAAGACATATTGGTCTTTATAAGTATATGATGCTGAGGTATTAAATTATGATTAACTAGAAGGAGAATTATAGAATTAACACTAGTTTCCTGCTATCCTTTTTTGCCTGGGTCAGATTTTATTTTTTATTATTCTTTGCAGGATGAAGAAACACGTTTTTGTGCACGTTTTCAAACTATTGTAGATCTGGGTGCAATTAAATTGTTGAAATGAAATGCAGAAATAAAAAAAAAAGATGTGAAATGCTTAATCGATTGATCCTCATTCACATTGTGGAAGATACCTTAAATCACCTGTTAACGGTGTCAAATTTACCAGCACCACCTTCTTATAAGGCACCGTAGACTTTACCACCTGTAAGGAATGGTTAAGAAGTACTTTTCAATCAGCTAGTAATTTATTTTTATCTGCTAGATTGTCACTTCAGGATCAAGTATGTAGTTAAATGTGTAACAAACCTATTTAAGAGTTCCATATTCCCCCTATGTTGTATAAAAGTTATAAATGTTAGTTCAGTAATAATTAAGGCTTGTTGTGTTGGAAAATGCTTCTGTCCCCAGTGTTGGCAGGTCAATTTTGACCCATGGTTTGGTCCAAAACACTGAAAAACAATGACTATCATTCAATATTGTATTTACTATATCATAAATAACTGATAATGAATTCATAGCCATCAAATCCTGTTGTAATTTTATTTCATGGCCCAAGATGCATTTCAGCACATTTTCCAAGTTAGAAAAGCGAATACATTCACTCTTTAAAATGTCCCTATATTGAATACAGTGGATAATTAGGCAATCATTATTTAGAAGCCCACAATTATCCCTGTTTATTGCAAAAAACTTTTGATAGGAAGGTTTCCAATTGTGCATCCTCAAAAAGTCCAATCAGAAGTGGTTGTCAAGCCGGTAATTACAGTTTCTAAATCGTGCCTTACAACGGGGTCGCTTTTATTGATCCAAAAACGTGATCCTGTCTCAGGGGGGAATGAAGTCAAGAAAGGACACTGGATCACTTTGGACATGCGTAAGGTCACTGAAAATACTCATTTATTTCTCATTCAGCTGTCTTATGTGTTGCAGTGTGAACAGCAAAAACTGGAGCTTCAACATGACCCGTCTTTTTTTCCTTTTCAAACAAACACACGTTTTTTTTGGTTTTGTAGTTTTTTTAACCAATACATTATTTATTGTTGCTCATAATATTTTGCCTTTGATATAACTCCTATGTTACAGGTACAATGTGCAATGCTGTATAAAAACAAAACATTTCTATTCAAACCCAAAGGATACTTACTGTTGTACTAATAACCACCACAGAGAAGTGCTCTATTCCTTATTTGGCTACTTCTGCAGTAATATTAAAGGGTAAAGGGAACAGTTGAGGTTTTTATGAAGCCTTTCAGCATCGTGCATCTATCGGACTCATTTTGGTTCATTACTAAAAAGGGGAACTCCACCTATGTTACAGGCCAACCTTGATTAAGTTTTTCTCTTTGGGAGTACCACACATTTGAAAAGTAAGGGGTTTTATGTCATGTTGCATTGTGGGTAAAGCAGGCTTATTATGTGGAATAGAATAGAAGATATCTCTGGTCAAGTGCAGTTTTATAAAAAAAAAAAACTGCACCGGTGTTTGTTGCTGAGCTACTCAATGAAAAGGTTAGTGAGGCTACAGTTTGTGGTTCTGTTGAAATATGTTGCTCTAATTGGGTTTTCCTTATTACACCATTGACGGTGGTATGAGTAACACCACCTTTTCTAATGCAACACAGTTGAACAGCATCATAACCATACCTTCTCCTAAATGATCATAAAATGTCATTAACACAGTCAAGTCAACCCCTGTCCATTTGAGTGAAAATGGAACGTTATAACCATCATGAATGCGGTATTTATTGCACGACTCTCCTATCAGGGTGCACTCTTGTTAATACCTAATAAGACTGACAGTTGAGTGTATGTACAATAGTGGAGGTGCATTTATAGTGAGCCCATTGGTCTCCCATCCAATCATACATTGAATAGGCTTAATAAAAACCTCACGCATGTCTGTGTATGTGTAAACTCAGAAGTATGAGGGTAAAAAAAATATTACCTATCGAGAACCCTAATTATGCATTATAATCCATGTCGTGGTGAGGTTTTCATTCTATTTTGACCGTTTTTTTTTTCTTCTTGAGTGCTGACATTTATTAACAAAATCAAAACAACTCAATGAATACTTTCAGGATTAAAAAAGTGTAAACTTTCACAAAATATAAAACGGACACATTCAAACCATAAATTAAAAACATGTAGTCATGCATTTGTTCACAGGGCTGCATATCGTTTAGTATTACATTTTTATCTTACAAATAAAATAAAGTTAGATATTTCTCATGTGGTATGGAATGCATATTTACATTATTATTCATTAGTATTTTTGATGCGTTAGTGTGCGGATGCTCCGAGAGTGAGGGTTAGAGTGTTTAAAGGACTACAAGTGTGTTATTTTCTTGTGCGTGCGTGAGTTTTTGCTGAACTGGACTAGTGGCTAAGGTTACCTTGGTAACTATTTTGTCTTAAAAAAAAATCCCCCCTACTGAACTGAAATGACCTTTTTTATCTGATGTCAAAAGCTGCCAAAATATTCGATGCCAGGTTATGACAAACACCCTATGTCATCTGATGTAGGTTTTTTCAGGCCAACAAACTGATGAGACCCCATAGGTCTACTTGTGATAGTCTGAGTGGAGGAGCAGGTGTGATCCCTCATGACAACAGTAATGTACTGCACTGACAGATTGGCCTGCGCCTGTGTGATGCTTGTTCTTGGTTGGGTGAGGTCTGGAGGTCTTTTGCTCTTGCCCGGTGGTGGTCTATGGTGGTCCGGTGTGTGGTGCCTGTGGAGACCCCTGAGGTGGCGGTGCCCATGCTCCGGCACTGGGGGGCCGGCTGGGCTCTCCGCTGCCTGACTGATCCAGCTCGGCGCTGTCGCAATCGGAATCGTCGCAAAGGGCCCGACTCTAAAAGAAAAAAAAAGAGGAAAAATTGTTTCTCAAATGGTGGTCCAGAAGAGATGAGATCCTTTACCCTATCTAATACCAGTACAAATACTGTATTTGAAATCCTAATTATACATGACATTGTTTATTGACATGTATATATACTGATGCATAGGCAGCGTTTCACATTGGTCGACATGTTCACAACTTGAGATACTGTAGGTCAGATATTCCCAAAATAGGAGTTTTATCTGAAACGGTAGATTTAATGGAATGTAGTGGAGTACAATGCAACATAAAGTGAAAATAATTACGTCATTTATAACTCATCACAAATACAGTAGTAGTATTTAGTCACAACACATCGTAACCTTCCATCGCTGTTTTTGTACTTTTATATCATCACAGGAAGATAACACATGCTATCTTCTGTGGAGCCACCGTACCTCATTAGGATTCTGCCCGGCGTCCAGCTGAGCCTTGGCGGGTCCCGCGGCTCCGTCTCTCTCCGACAGGCCGTCGGATGCCTGCGCCGGGTCCGTGTTGTCGGCCGGGATCTCCGACCCCTGAGAGAGCAGGTCATCGCTGCGGTCGTCCAGCCTGTCGTCCGTGTTGGTGCTGACCACGTCGGGGGTGCCGCTGTGGGAGTGGTCTGTGGTGTGGCCCTCCTCGCCGTCCGACACCGACAGGTTCTCCGAGCTGAATGTGGACACCGACTGGCACTTGGTGATGCTGGTCGGACGTCTGGGAAAGGGATTTGAAAATCAGGGTTTGAAAAGAAAAAAAAAAAAACGCAGAACTGGCTGTACAGAAGAATGACGCAAATTGTTACTTATTTTAGCTCTCTGAACGAGTCAGTGACTTGTCAGAGGGTGGAAATGGCTCCAGGGAATTTTCCATTGAAGATGGACATCGAGTTACTCACCGTCTCCGTGGTAACTCAACCTCGCTGTCAACTTCCCCCTCCTCCTCCTCTGATGAGACCCCACGTCTCTGTAGTTACAAACAGGAGAAATGGGTAAGTGACAATGTTAAGATTTAAAATGTATTTCTGGAGGGGAAAATGGAAAAAAAACAACCCTGTACCTGTTTACGAGAGATAGCTGCTCTGTATAGAATGGCTGAAGGTGTAAGGTGCTGGCTCCCGACCCCCCCTGATGCCCCCCGTGGCATCCTCACACCACCGGCCCCCTCCTCTTTGTCCTCTCCGTCGTGGGGCAGGCGTGGAGCTCCCAGGGAGCCACGCCCCCCCGCCACGCCCCTCCCGCACGGCGAGTCCGGGCTGCTGGAGAACGGGAAGGACGCGGCGTCCTCGCTGGGCGTGTCGCTGCGCGGGGGAGTTTCTGTCAGATCATCCAAGCCGGCCGCGCCCGCCCCTGACCCCCCCAAACCTGCGGACGCACTGAGGCTGCCCCCCTTCTCCAGCCCACCCACCGAGGGCTCCCCTTTTCCCTGGGCCTCGGCCTCCAGCGTGGTGCAGATGAGGTCGGGGCTGGAGGAGGAGAGCTGCCTGGTGGCGGAAGGCTCCAGGAGCTGCTTGGCGGCATTGCTGGCGGAGCTGTTGACCTGGGCGGTGGCGTCCCTGTTGGGGGAGGACTGATTTGCCTTGAGCCCAGCCAGGTCCCCGCTGCTGCCCTTACCGGGCTTGCGGTGACGGGTCTTCACCCTCCGAGAGCGGCTGGGAGAGGTGGAGCTCCGGTTGGGGCAGGCTGGGATGGTGACTTGCATGACGGAGGAATCCAATTTTGGGATGATTACCTCAGACTTGAGGATGTCTGGTCTGAAAGAGTAGGAGGGGGGGTGGGAGTTAGGAACTGCACGAGCCCCATGAATATTCATGCATCCGTTTCACTATCAAACTTTTCAACAACAAACAGGCCACTCCCACCTCTTTCCCGAAGGCAGTTTCTGTGGGACGTTCCGCTTCTTGATGAGTTTGTCCATGGAGTTGGCCGAGCTGCTCTGTCTGGAGCTGTGGTGCTTAAACAAGCCCGGGTACTTCTTATCCAAGGACTGCTCTCTCCTGGACACCAAAGCGTGAATGCAAGGGCACGTTGATACATTTGTGAAGAATGTCAGCGTTTTAAGCAAAAAAAACAACCCCCCGTGTGTCATGCGCATTTATTCGTACTTCTGCAGCTCTTTCTCTTTCAGCTCCAGCTGCAGCATGACTGCGCTCAGCTCCATGTACAGGTTGTTGGCCCTCTCCAGTTTCCTCTCGTAATGCTCACGAATGTCCAAAGCGTGCCTGGGAAGGAAAGAGAGAGAGAGGCTGCCGACGTCATTGTGCGTCCGCATGAGAGAATCATAATCCTACACAATAGTCGGGCACTCAAGGCACTTATTGCGTCCGCCGGGGTGGACGAAGGAGCGACATCCATGGGACAGTGGGTAACTCCCATTACGCGCCGGCTACCGAGATATAGCGGGCCACTCGATGAGTGTCGCAGGATGTGTGGGAGGGCTGAAAGTAAGATCTCTACCTGAGCTCCTCCCTGCGTCGGTTGATGAGTTCCTCGTCCAGTCGGTGGATACAAGTACCCTCCGATTTGATCTTCTCAAAGTGCTGTTTCACCTCTTCTCGCCATTCAGCCTGATGAGAGCACAGCTCTGTTAACCAGCTCTGTCTAGCCAGAGGTGGGCTTGAAACGAGTATGGCCTGTGTCTGTTGTATATCGGGTATGATTTGTGTGTTGTTTTTTTTTTGGTGTATCCTTGTATAGTTTACAGAAGAAACCGTACCTGAGACTTGAAGTAGGTCTCTTGTGGAGTGGACAGTACATCGGCAGATGCGATATCCAGGTGAAGAAGGATCTGGCGGAAAGAAGGCCTGTTCCGAGGTTTACAGTTCCTGCAAATTCAAGGACGGGGGAAAAAAAAAACAGCTGTGTACATTTGCAATTCACTGCAAAATCAATAACATCCTTGAACCGCCGGTGAACTGTGCTCAATATTTTTGCTTTTGTGTCTATTTCCAGACGTTTGCTCACCAGCACTGTCGGAGGAGGATCTTGAAGCCGTCGGGGCAGCTCTCAGGTATGGGCAGCTGCAGACTGTTGTTTCCCACGCCCCAGATGATGGCGGACGAGTCCACGTCCTTATACGGGATCTCTCCAGTCAGCATCTCCCACAGGACCACTCCGAAGGACCTTTATTTATTAAATAAGACCTCTTTCAGGTAAGCTTCTCTTTCACAAAGTAGATACTTTCACTATTTTTATTCAAATTTTTCCAGTGGGATAAACATATTTCACTGAAATCAAAAACCACAAACGGGCAAAAGCAATACATTGTGTGCTCTTCTTCTGTGGTGCATTAAAGGTAACCGCTATACATCCAGTGAAAAAAAAAGGGTGTTTGAAATAAATGTGGACATTTACGAGACTTACCAAATGTCCACCTTCTCCGACACAGGCTCGTTCCGAATCACTTCTGGGGCCATCCAGGCTACGGTGCCGGCAAACGACATCTTGGTGCTCTTGTCACTGAGCTCCTTGGAGGTGCCAAAGTCGGAGATCTTCACCAGGTCATCGTGCGTGATCAGCATGCTGCAAAGTTGAAATCACAGAAGAGTCCGTCAGGAAGTTTCAGGGTGCGGCGTCGGCCCCTCGTCCGATTAGCTGAGTTGACTCACTTGGGGGATTTGAGGTCTCTGTGGATGATTTTGTGGAGATGCAAGTAGTTCATGCCACCGGCGATGCCCATGGACCAGTCCACCAGGAGGGACGGGGTGATTTTACGGCCTGCCCTCAGCACCTCATACAGCTGGCCTTGGGCGCAGTACTCCATCAAGATACAGTAGCACGGAGCCTGGGTGCACACTCCCCTACAGTCAAGAGATTCAAGCCTCATCAGACAGGAAAACGTTATATATAGATATATATATATATTAAAAGTGGGATTTATGCATAGATTTAAAAAAAAAACTTGGTGTATTGCTACGTGACTCTGTGGGATATCCCGAGTTCCCTCACTTGAAAGTGATGATGTTGGGGTGCTTGAGTTTGCGGAGGTGTTTGATCTCGGTCTCTTTGATGTCGCGCACTTTCTTCACGGCCACGTCGTCTCCGCGGTACTTGCCGAGGAAGACAGCCCCCTGCGCCCCGCTGCCCACCCATTGCAGGTCGGAGATCTCCTCGAAGGGAACCTCCCAGGACTCTAAACGCAGACCAACAATACGGAAAAAAAACAAAGCACAGTGAGTATGTGTGTAATTATGCGAAGCTACTTAGGATTCACTCGTGGACTGTAGCAGATTTCTTTTCGTTGAATAATTGGTTCATTTATATCCAGCAGGAATTGTGAAGCCTTAAATGTCAATATGGACTCGTGCCAGTTTTGACAAGGAGGAGTCAGGGGGGTAATGCTGAACAAATGCTAAGGCCAGGCTACACGTGTGAGTAGGCTGGCAGAACAAAATGACATAATACACCAGCCATGTTCAAGCAAATGATATTTTGCCATCCCATGAAGTAGACCATTGCGTTTCCAACCAAAGATAAGGGAAAGATGGAAGGAAAAACAAGACTCCACTTATAGTCTAATCTGTCTGTCAGCTGTCACAGTGACAGCACTTAAATGACTGCCAGCGCATGGTCACTAAACAGAGATGGGATGAGCAGAATAAAAGAGACAGGCAAATCAATTCTTCATGAGGTCCGGCGAAGTGTCGCGAGGCAAATGATGATCACATGACGCTTCCTCCGGACCAGCTGTAAAAACTCTTTGTGGCTGATAACGGGGAGATGGACAGCGGGATCCAAAAATGGCTTGGCAGTCACAGAGCTACGAAAATACTGGAGCTCTGGAGATATTAGGCATGAATATTTCTATGTTCATCTACTGTAGATAAGGAGTTTAAACAAATCAATGCAGCAAATGTTCCCTCCTTTCATATCTAACCTTCTCATGACCTCACAGGTGTATCTCTGCAGCGGGGGTGACCCTAGCGAAAACTAGCTCCAACTCCAGCCAGCTTCCTATGCATTGATACATCACGCGACCTTTACTTGTTGTTGACTATATTTAGATTGTTGCCCTGATTTGGTTTACTTACTTAAGTAAAGGATGTAGCTACGTTTTTCTCTTGATCCTTCAGATCAGATTTTCCCTTGCTACCTTGCATTACCATGGTTACGGATGCACCGCAGACATTTCATAATCTAAATGACAAAATTACATCCGTCCAAGTCACAATCTTTTTTTACTTTTGTTTCTGTGGCCTTTAAAAGCATTGTTCAAAACACGGCGGAGGTCAGACAGCATAGAGGTGGAACATTTCCTGTTGTCCTACCTTCTTGGCAATGCTTGTGTTCAGTGGAGTAGGCCTTTCCGATCATGGTCCAGACGGGCTTTAGACAGCCAAACAGTCCCTCCAAAAAACCTCCACTTCCTGATTGTAGCCGAATGTTCTCCGATTGGCTCCGAACGGCGCCGGCCTCCGGACTGTGCCCGGCCTCGGCCCCACCACCGCACTGGCAGACCTCATGTTCATGTAGTTTTAGCACGCTGTTGTCAAAGTGGGCTGAGGTCCCATCACTGGGAGTGGGGCTGCTTCCGCCGGGCGCTGCCGGTCCACCGGTGTCAATAGAGAGCACGTTACGGAGGACACACTGTGTGGGGGTCAGGTCCGTTTCAGGGGTGCAGGCAGGGGAGACTCCATCGAGTCTTCGGTAGGTGGGTTCAGAGATGGGGGTGCTGAAGCCTGACAGGGAGGGGGAAGGGGCACGGGGCTCATGGATACAGGTCCCACTCATCAGGGGTTTCCCCAACACAGCGGCTTAGGGGTGGATGGAGGGTGGAACGATGAGACGCACACCTAAAAGAGAGGATTTGGGATAAAAAGTACATTAGAATGGTTAATAATATTCATAAGAATGCCTCTTCATCCCCGTGCTAACTTCTTTTCGAGATATAAACAAGACTAATTTGCAGAACCCAACAGTTCTGGTTTTCTCCTGGAGCTGTCCGGTGCTGAAATAACTGCTGCGATTAGCTTTAGTGTCTCTTATGATCTTTTCAAGAACACCACAACAGAGAAGTCGTGCTGTGAGTTGGGCACCTGGCCAGTCCCCCAGTTCAAACCCCTCAGCTGCTCCATTTCCAAACCAAAACACAGCCTGAATCATGCAGTAATAAAGAAATCCCTCATCCCAGCGTCTGTGAATGGGAACAAAACCAGCCAGCCCACTGGATCCATCACCCAGAGAGCAGCTTTATGAATGAAGGAACCAGTGGAGTCACCTGCTCTTTAACTCTGAGGAGCCTGACAGGATCAGAGCTCAGACACGCAGCAGCTCCCATATGGGCTTTGTGTGCATTTGAAGAAAATCAAGAATTGCATAACCACCTCGCTATGGATGTGTACGCACGCGTGTGCGTGTGTGCGTGCACGTGTGTTCGAGAAAGTGGGTGGAAGTGAGGGTGGCAAAGAGTGTGTGTGTGTGTGTGGGTGGCGGGGGGGGGGCGCACGGGGACACACACACACACACGTTCCAGATTCACACATCACACACCAGCTCGGTGTCTAATGCACCACTGCACACGAGAGCAGCAACATGAGCGCGTGAAGAAACGGGCAAAAAAGCACCAGGCCTGTGCAAAGAAGCAGCCGTGCAAGCACACACACACACACACACGGACACACACGCGCGCAGAAGAGATCAATCTTTAAATAACCGAGGATGTGATGATGACACTCAGCAGCATCATAGCCGACGTGCATGGATCGCGAGCCTACTATGGTCCATGCCAAGTGAAAGTGCCGCAGCGTCTGTCTGTGCGTCCACTCCGCGTTGGCATCAACACACACATTTCACGTTGTGGGCAGCACAAATATGATTTTTTTTCGCTCTCGCGTCCATCGACGGCGAGTCGTTTCTTGACAGCGTCGGTTCCCTGGTGCAGTGAGAGCGGCATGAACGGCGCGTCCGCGCCACTCAACGGAATCGAGCTCAAACACCTTGCACGGACCCCTTATACAAACGGCATTTCGCGGGGGATAACGTGACATTCCCATACCTTTCTGCCCGGTGGATGCCGCGTTGTCAAGTGAAGGGGTGGGCTCTGCTTTCCGTGTGTCGGCGACGAGGAGACGGTCGTTGTTTTGTCTTCGCGATCAGGACGTCTCTCGAGCTCCTGTAGTCCACGAGTTTTACGCTACCGGGATGAATCCCAGCCGCCGAACGGTGTTCTCAATAACCGGGGAGCCATGCAACGTGAGGCGCGCGGGGCTCTTTGGGGGAGGGAGCTGTCTCTCTCTCCCAGTGCTGAATTGACGTCACGGAAATGCGTGTGGCGCCGCGTGGGGGCGCTACCAGCAACCTCTGCAAAGACACACAGCTTTCCATCATCACATGCATCGTTCCTAATATATATAGATATATATATATATATATCTATATATATAGATATACATACATATGTTGGGAACATTTCATGCACTGATCTATGCGACTAAGCCACTTCAGCGTGGAAGAGCAGCAGGATCTCACCCTGCTGCTGCTGATGTGTCCTTGAGCAAGACTTATGCAAGGCTGGGTTACCAAGGGCAATATAGTAGTAACTGCACTAATCCTGATGGGCCTCAGGTTCACCCATCTCCTCTGGTGCTGATCCATTGAAAACAAATATGAAGACTAACCTGGGTCCTATATTATTATCTGGCCCTGTCTTGTGGAGAGTTCCACCTCAAAAGTTGAAGACAATTTTTCGGTTATTAACCCAGAACATAATAATAATAATAATAATAATAATAATAATAATAATAATAATAATAATAATAATAATAATAATAATAATAATAATTACTATTAACTAACTAACTATTATTATTATTATTATTATTATTATTATTATTATTATTATTATTATTATTATTATTATTATTATTATTATTATTATTATTATTATTATTGTGGGATCGATCCTCCTGTCAACACTGGGCATTAAATAGTGCACTCCTGAAAGTTAGGAGAAAAAGTACTCACCACTTTATCTGAAGCGAAAAGGAGACTTCAGCCTATTATTTAAATGAAGTGGACATTTGAAAGTCAAGACCATGCTCGCTGCTTGACTTGGCTGCTTGCTTATCTTTGTCTGCTTTTATCAGTAATGGTGAACTGTTTTGAACTTTCTATCTGTGTCATTGAGACACTGATAATGAGCCATGACAGAAAAATTGTGAAGATCCACTTGATTTGACAAACTCAGACAGCCGAAGCCATTAGCCTGCTAGATCTTTCATCTTTAAAAGGACTGTGGATTTTGACCTGAATCGCTCTTAATGAAGCTGCTTTACAATTAATAAGACATATTTTCATGGCCAGTAGGAACTTAAAAAAGAATTACATAGAGTGGAACTTGGTAGTTCCAGTGTTCATATTGGTACATGACTATTATTTTAAGACATGACTTCAAAGAAGCATTTATTGGAACTTGGGGCAGAGTGAATTGCTCATGGGCCTCTAAATCAGTTGTTATTTGTGATCAACCCTCACTGAGGGATAGGTGGTATCATTATGTTCATCAAAATCCATATTCATAGTTTAGGCTCATAACATTGTCAACATGGTGGTGCATAGGTGTATTATTGAATATTTAATGATTGACCCCCCTCCAAAAAGAAATTAAATAAATAAATATATTTATATTTATTGCTTATGTCTCCAGTCCGAGACCAAAGCCCATACAGGCTGATTGTAGGAACAAATCCTGTTGTTGTTTTCATTAACAAAATAATACGTTTGTGTGCAAGTGTCCAAAATGCACAGACCTAAAGATTGTTTTTTCTTTTAAAAATTATCCAGTCGGGAATAATCTTACATTATCATTATTATCCTATGGTATGGTTAAAACACCCCAGTTTTGCTCTTGAACTGATCAGTGTTGACATTGTTGTATTTGTTCACTACTCGTTTTAATTAAAGTTACTTCAAAACAAAAAAAACCCGCTCGCACAAAGTTTGTCCTTCCGACTCGCCGTAGCTCACACGGCGGGACGGATTGACTCGAAGTCCCACAACATCGTAGCATTGACTTTTATTTTATTGTTTAAGGATACAGCAAGCGACAATTCAACACCACGCAAAGGACACAGAACAAGGTAACTTCACCCGGAAGTGATAGTAACAACAATAACCTTTTGAAACATTGACGTAGGTTACTAGAGCCAGCTAGCTAGCTAACCTTAACGGCTAGCATTCGCGGAGCACTTGAGCTGAAGTTGCGTGACAACATGCCCTCGTATGTCTGACTGACTGTTCCATATTGTGTGATGTCCAGATGTGCTCTCTGGCTCTATTCCCCCCTCTGCTGCCCCCCGGACAGAGCACTCTGTGCGAGTCCAACAACGAGCTGCTGTCCGGGGCCAACATCGAGGACCACCCGAAGCAGGTCTGGTTCACAGCGGCTGCCTTTTTCATTTAGCGGAGCCGAGTTGTTTAAGTTAACTTTATGATCCGCTGATTATGTCCGTTACGGCTCCAGTGAAGCTTTTCACGTCGTGTCTCCTGTAGGAGTCCAGTCCTCTGAGTCTGTATTTCCCCCGAGAGTCTCTGAAGCTCCACAGTCGCACAGAAAGCAGCAGCAAGGCAGCTTTCCTGGACCATTCTGAGACACTGTGGATGAGGAGTGCAGCAGCATGGTGAGGACGGACACACAAACACTCACAACCTGTCATAAAGTACAGCACACACTGCATTTCTTTAAATGTATTGACTTACTACTACTACTTTTACTACTACTTGATCTACTGTAATACACTCAGTGTGTTGTCACATCAAAGATGTGTCCCGAGTCTATTGCAGAAAAAAAATTAATGCATCGCCCTCTCTCTCTCTCTCACTCTCTCTCTCTCTCTCTCTACACTCCAGGAGGGATGGTGGTTTCACCGGTTTACTGACTGAAATTACCAACTCCAACACAGAGGGTATGTGAGACACAATAGCTTGTTCTATTGTTCACAACAACCTGATCTTACGCATTGCGTGAATTTGAATGCCCAATGACTCTCCTGTATTGTTCACCATTGCAGCCCCTAAATGGCTTTCAGTGAGTTCTGGCTGCACCTTGGCGTTGCTGCGATGGGTCTCGACTTTTCATGGCTCCTTGTTTCCTCATCTCACAGTAAGTGATATTATCAAAGTTGTGTGCGCTTCTTGTTACTTCAACGGTTTGTGGTAAGCATGCCCTTTGTGGTGTTACATTCAAATGTGGGTCACTGTTTCTGTCTGTCTGTTGTTCAATAGTTGAGCAGTGAGGACATGATCGCTGAGTTTTCACAAGTGCTAAACTGGTAAGTGCCAGTTTAGTAGCCAGTTTATATGAATATAAACATATTTTTTATGAAGAAACCATTGACAGAGAATAATATCAAACATTTTACAGTCCAAGATATCACAATTCCCATATTCTCCCTTAAAGTTAGATATCTTTGGGTTTTGATCTTTTAAGATAGATCTGATTTCCAAAAAAGGCCATTTGGAAGCACTTTGCAGTTGCAATTGTCTCCAGGACGCATGAAGAGAATAATGGACAATGAAAATAATCAATAGTTTCATCTGCATGTATACATTGAAAGCAACATTTATTGTAAAAAAAAAAAAAAAAAAGTCCACAACCCTTCTCTGCCTCATTATTTATTTTCCAGGTCTGACTGTGTGGTGCGAGCCTTCGCCTGGCATCCTCACACAGATAAATTTGCTGTCGCTCTTTTGGACGACTCCATTAAGATCTACAACCCCAAAAGGTACCCTAACTCTAGTCTGAACAACTGTTGGCAAAAGTGACCCTAAAACCTCAAACCCAATTTTTTTTTAATCCCTTTTCCCCTGAGAGAACCGTAGCTTAATGTGTTAATCGTGAACTTTGTCCCCCACTATTTCATAAAAACAAAGATAATTTGTGAAGCAATTATTGTTCAAAGCTTAGTGATGCAAGATAACCCCTTCTTTTTTTCTTCTTTTGTACCCCTCTCTGTCAGTGCTACAACTCCCACGCTAAAGCACCGTCTACAGAGGAGTGTGGCAGCGGTGCAGTGGAAGCCGCTGTGTGCGTCTGCCTTGGCTGTTGCTTGTCAGAATTGTGTACTTGTCTGGCACGTGGACCCTTGCTCACTGTCAACCAGGTACGTAAGTAAGGTTGGAGTATATGCGCCGTGCATTGAATTCAGTTTTCTCAAAAAGATTCCTTAAGGCTTTACTGTCTCTACTGGTATCTTTTTCTTCTTTGCACAGTTGGAATGCAGTTTAAAGCATTAAATTGCATTCTGTGATATTAAAATTGTCTTTGAACCTTTCTAAATTCTGCGTTAATCCTTCAGAAAACACTCTCGCTCTCGTTGAACAGAATGGTCTTACATATGCTGCATAAAAAAAACAAAAAAAAAAACATGTTTTTTCTTCCTTTTGACATATTCAGACCTTCCTCCGGCTGTGCTCAAGTGTTGTCTCATCCTGGTCACTCCCCAGTCACATCCATTGTCTGGTCTCCCAGTGGGTCTCTTCTTGTTTCAGCCTCGCCTATGGACACTGCTGTGATGGTATGAGGCCACTGCTTCACCCCTTGAGCCTAAAAATGCTGCTGCTGACCAAGTGACTGTTGCCGGCTGTGTTACATTTGTCATCCTTGTATGTTTCAGGTTTGGGATGTTGCTGCAGAAAGCTGTGTGCCCCTTCAGCGGTTTGGAGGAGGTGGGATCACCTTCTTGTCTTGGTCCCCGGACGGTAGCCATGTCATAGCCTCTACACCTTCTTCCCTGTTCAGGTAAGAGACAGCAAGGCAGAGAGTTTCTAAAATGCCCAGAATTCGATTTGGCCTGCTTTCTAAAATGTTTGAACTTCCCGATATATTGATATTGGACAATTGTGTTATGCATCACTTGGTTTCCATGATTATTTATGGACATGTAAGAAATGAGTGGCAGAGTCTGCAGTTGACTCGTTTTCTCAGATAATAATAAGTGAATGGAAAGAGGATTTTTTTCTTCTCAAAAATGGAACATATCTTTCTTCAGGGTTTGGGAAACCAGGATGTGGACCTGTGAGCGCTGGCAATGTGTGAAAGGACGCTGCCAGGTGATAACTTGACACCAAAAGTTGCAAATCGTTTTTTTACATCTTGTATTTATGAATGAATGATCAGTCTGTGTTTGTTTTTGTTTTTTGGTTAGTCTGGCTGTTGGAGTCCGGATGGGAGTCGTCTTCTCTTCACTGTGCAGGGAGAGGCGGCCATCTATGCTCTGACCTTTACTGACGCTCCAGGTGAATGCCTCAGTCTGTATTGAAAATAAGCAGGTATCTTCAAGAATGCACTGCTTTGTTAGTAATTGATTTTGCAGCTTGAATTGTGGTCCTTATTATTCAGCAGGCATTCCTACAGGCACATCGAAAGGGCCACAGGCAGCAGCTGTGGTGGCCGACCTATCAGAGACAACCTTTAACACACCAGATGGAGACATCATGTAAGATCTTAAACCCACTTTGCTAATTGGCCATATTTTAGCTTAAATGCAGCGCTCCAATACAGAGGCGTCAGCGCTTCCAAAAAGCTCCAGGGACTATTCATTACTGTCTTTGATTGGTTCCAAATCAGCAGATCAGCGAATCAGAAGAAGCACTCAGCTTGAAATCCTACATACATTTAACACCCACTTCTAATCAATGTTAATATCCTTAAGCTGCCATATACAGTATATAAATAACAATTTTGGACACGGTCTGAATGAGCAGCATTTCTTTCCACTGCAACATTTAATACCTGTGTACACACAGATATTATGATAATGATTTAGTAATATCAAAAATGCATGATACTAGTACCACAATTCACATTATCTTGGCTCTTAATACTGAAGCCTATGTTTAATAGTGTGCACATGTATTTTTTTATTGTTGATGCTGTTATTTTCTGCTTTGAAACACCTCAATGTTGTCGATAGTTGTTTCTCCACCGGTTGTTTGACCCTGGAAGTTGAATGTCTTGTTTTTCTGCCAGTGTCGGTGGGGAGATCCAGTCTATAGCCTGGGATCCAAGAGGGGAGAGGCTTGCAGTCCTTCTCAAAGGTCTTTTTCTAGCTTTCCTTCTCCTCATCTCTAAATGAACCAAATCAGTACTTGACTGGAGTTACATTCCGTTTTTATATCTGGTCCCAGCATCTATTTTTATTGTTTTTTTCCAGGTGATCCACAGGCAGCAGACCGACCTGCAATCATAGCAGTGTTCAAGACGAGGACCAGCCCCGTTTTTGAGCTTTTACCGTGGTTTGTACATTAATGTGGGGTTATTGATTTGTTTGTTTATGTTGCATTTCCCAGGATAGTGCTACATTGTATTCCATCTGCGTGTACTGACTATATATATATTTTTTTATCTGTTTAGTGGTTTTGTTCAAGGAGAGTCTGATGCAGAGCCACGACTGCTGCAGTTTCACCCCAATTTCCAGCACGGAGCTCTACTCACTGTGGTTAGTCTTTCCCTAGAGATCCTTGCTTTCTATTTTTATTATTATTATGTATTATTTCTAAATAATAAAGTAGGCTTGAGCCAGGCAGTAATGTTGGATGAATGGTTTTATATTTTGCGTTTTAACCCAACTCAAAGTGGCATTATTGTGGTTGTTTGCTTTTGCTTGTTTTCCACGCAATGGTTTTCCACACTCTCATACTATTTCCTGTATGAAGTTGAAGCAACCATAACAGGACTGCACATACCAATTTATCCCTCCTTCTTTCTCTCTCTGTTCCCAGTGTTGGTCCTCTGGAAAGATTACCCACGTGCCTTTCTACTTCCTGAGCGCCGGCGTCCCCCATTTTGGCCTGAGTGGCAGTCCGTTACTGCCTCGACCACAGGAAAGGCCTTCTGCCTTGGCCAATCAGTCGCTCTTTACGGAATTTGTTTCCTGACCGAACATCACGCACAAGCTCACTCGTCATTTTTGCTGTCACAGATTGTCAATAAATGTGTAAAATGTTCCTACTTTGTTTGTGACCTTTTTGTTAAAATATTAGAAACCAAATAGACTTGATTGTCAGGTAATGATTAAATGTGGAGTAAATGCTCCCGAGCGGAAATATTTTGCACCTAATGGTAATGAGAACTTTTTTTTCTTTTTATATTACACTTCAATTGACTCTCCGTCGAGATCTTTTAGTCAAAACTGGACTGTGTCTGCTTGTACATGGTCCATCTTTATTCATTTAAGTTTACCAATTACTCATTACTTGTGCATCACTGTAGTGCCCAACAGCCTCTGTGGACACTATCATCGTCATCTGGCCCACTGGGCACCGACCCCCGCTCTAATTTTATTTATTTTGTGTGTCTGTGATCTTTCTCTTTATATGTGTTTCTTTTAGCGTCTCCCGGGAACCTGAGATTTCCATTCTGTAGTCCAGCAGTGGATCTAGCGATTCGTTGAGTCTCATGCGGAGTTGGGTCTGATGTGGATGACCCCCCCCCCCCTCTGTCATCAATTGAGGCAGTTGTGTGAGGCATCACATGGTTCTCTCCTGAGCCACAAAAGGTGAATCACTAATTTGTATGTGACGTAGTTGTTTTCTGTTTTTTATATTTAATTGGTAGATTTTTTGTGTTGCCTAAAACCATCTCTTTAGAAGATTACATTTTAAATTCATATACATTAATACGAAATATATTAAATTCAAGCTTTCATTACTCAGGACAGACTGGAAGGGAAGCATGCCACAGTACAGACAAGTAGTGATGCAGCTGTTCTGATGCGTCATTAAAGTACTAGTTCCAGTCAACAAAATGTTCTTTATTTATGCCTAATTATTCAGACAAACAGGAGCCCCTCCCCCAAACCGCAGATCCCATACAGTACTTTTTTCCCTTGTTCTTGATGAGATTCTCAAATCTGAAAATACACTCTTGCATCACAGTCATATACTTTCACACACACGCTCACACACAGACGACTCAGCTCACAGTCAAGAGTAACTGACCTTAAGAAATACAAGTTTAACAAAAACCAAAACACAAACAATTAAGCTCACATGAACGGTTGAGAGAAGAAAATTAATGCCCAAGCCGTTTCTGTTTTTTATTCAAAACTCAAAAATCAACTTCGTTCTTAATTCGGTTTTCCTTTTATTTTCCAATTTACAGCAATTAGAAGTGTAACAAAATAAAAACAAACAAACAAAAAAAAAGATCATGGTCATAATAAAGTTAATAAAAAAAATGTACACACCCTCACACACACAGAGACAACCCACCCTGGTTGTTTGTTTTTTTTGCGACCGTTCTCTGAGTCCCGCGTTCAGCTGTGGGAATGTGGAGTCAAGAGAAGGCCTCCGTGTAGCCCCTGTGTCCCCTGTCTTAACCCGACTGCACCCCTCCTCCAGGGTGGAGTGTGAGTGTGTGGTGTGAGGCTAGTGGGAATTCGGGTTTTTTTTGGGGGGGGTATTACTCATAGCACCTTTTGAAGAGAGCAAAGATTGGCCCTTCAGCCCCAGGTCCACCTGAAATCTAATGTTTCGGTCAGCTCAGATTTAAACTCAACATTATCACGTTTGTTTTTAAGCATGAGGTAGCTTTAAACAATCTGGATGACAGAATTAGTTTCCCTCAAATGTTTTTTGTCTTGTTTTGGATGGGAACCGGGCCTTCCTCTGATGGGCAGTCAAGGGGTACAGGACACATACAGCCCTAACGCGACCTCACTTTCCAAAAAAGTGTTGGTGTGCATATAGACACATGTACACGCATAATGTGGAAACATAATTAAAACCATCTGCTTGTTTATAAACACAGACCTTTACAACAATAGAACCAAGGCTTTATAATACACAGTAAAGGCTTTTGCTCTGGCGCGTGATGCACAGACCTGGAGCACCTGGATTTGATTTTGACTTACTGAGGATACATGTATTGTTTGTTTTTTTTTGGTCTACACTGATTGAAAATGCCGTATTTGTGTGTGTGTCAGAAACGGGGAGGGGGGTGGTGTAGGACTGGGACAGAGGTTGTGCGGCCGTTGCGTAGTGGAAAGGGGGGCTCGAGAACCCGTCCAGTCCTACCTCACCTTGGCCCATTTCGGTTGGACAATAAATAAGTGACATCAAGTCATGTTTCTGTTCTCCGTGACTTGTTCGCTTGGTCCCTCCTCCTCCTCCTGGTTCTGACTCATATTCCTGTCAGCATTGGGGCCATGGGAAACATGACTGGATCTCAGGAAGCGGGGGTTGACACAGAATGCTGGTGTGGTGTACATATATTGCCGGTGCCCTTCAGTGCTAACATCCAGGGAGTACAACTTGGAGAGCACTTCGTTGTGAGAGAAAAAAGGTATCAATTTTCTTTTTTTTTCTTTTTTTTTGTTTATCATTTCCAGTCTTCTTTATTGTGGAAGTGTGTAGGTGTGTGTTTTTTTTTATGTTTCATGGTTGAGTTTCACTTATTTCCTGTTATTTTTTTTTAGGGGCGGGGGGCCGTGGTGATACTCCGCCTTACAAGAAGCAGACTGCGCCTACATCCACTCCAAACTCCTGATCCGCTCCTCCGATGTCCATAGGAGCAATGTCCACGATGGGCAGACGGGAGGTCTTCTGTGTTTTGTACTCAAAGACAGTCTTGCCCCACCGACCTGTGTGTTTCTGTTGATTAAAAGTACACAAATATGTAAGCAAAAGTCTCATCCTACAATGACCATTATTAGAGATTTTTCTTTTTCATTTTTTCTGGCTCTATGTTGCAGCTAACTGTCCCCTTCTCACCTTGCAGCCATCCTCCATCACGCCGTATGTGAAGCGGCTGTTGCCCTCCGCGCGAATCTCCACGTCGTTGGAGCCCTGCAGCAGCAAGGCCTTCTTCAGGTTGCCCGTGGTCTGGTCCATGTAGGCCACGCTGTTCTTGCAGTGGTAGGTGAGATTCTGGGACGCCTCAGTGGACAACAGTCTCAGGAAGGTCAGCTGGATGCTGGCGGCATTGGCGGCGGGGCCGTCCTCGGCGTAGCTGAACTGTGGAACCAGAGGACAAGGGGGTGAGTAAGTCAGGATTGAGGATTCATTTCTTTTATCAGGATCGCTTTGCAGGAGGAAAATGTTCATTGAATGATGCACTCACGTGGAATCCGCCGTTCATAGTCTCTCCGAACCAGACGTGCTTGCGGTCCTTGCTCTTGCTGGTCCACCAGTTCTTCTTGGGCACCTTGGCGATGCTCGGGTAGACGCAGGTCTCTCCGGTCTCCATGTTGCAGAAGACCTTGATGGCATCGGCCGTGCTGCCAATGTTGGGGTCGACCCAGTAGTCGCCTGAAGAGACGAGAGGGGCGGGTCAATATGTAGTGAAGCCAAGAAACCACATTTAACGGGTGTCTTCAGTCTGACGAGATAAATGTACTATTATTTGTTGCTATAAGTTTGTTGTAAAGATTTTCTGTCTGAAAATTTGAAGTTGCTCTTTTTTTCAGTCCAGTACATAATAGGAGCATTGTAAAAATAAATATCTTAAAACCAGCTAGCAACAATATCAAAAGTCAACACATACGTAGACTTTTATCCTCCCCGGGCCGCTCTGCCCTACTTACCGCTCTTCCACTCAGGGTGGCACAGTTTCAGGTCTCTGCAGGTGCGAGCGGGGTTCTTCTGGGAACCGTCGGGGCTGCGCAGGTTCTCAATCTGGCTGTTCAGGGACTTGAGTGTGGAATCGACCTCCACGTCGTGCTGCCTCAGGGAGCTGGAGGCCTCGTCGGCCCTCATGTACCTGAGAGGATCGGGGGACTTCTCTGTCTGACCCAGACCGGCAAAGGCAGACATGTCAATGCCAGGGCCAGGAGGACCAGGAGGACCTGGGGGTCCGGCGTTACCGGGAGGACCCTGAAGTAGCAAATAGAGACAGATGGATCAGAGGGTGTTTACAATAAGGTATCCTATAACAGTATATAGACAGTGAACCGTTTAGTTTTTTCGTTTTTTTTTCAATGCCATGGTACGTACAGCAGGGCCAGATTCTCCAGAGCGTCCACGAGGTCCGGGGGGTCCAATAGGGCCAGGCTGTCCATTAGATCCATCTTTGCCAGCAGGTCCAGTCGGTCCACCTGGTCCCTACAAACACAGAACCAGTGGATTTAAACACATGATTTCATAAACTGAACCGAAGGGTATCTGTTCAAATTCAAGTTTAAATATCTTCTAAAAACCACATTTGAATCAAAGCAATTCAAATGCAGCAGCAGTTTCTCTCCATTAGCTCCACCACCTCCAGACTGATTATTTCTATGGTGACATTTTCCCTCGTTTTTCTAATCATGCCCAGTGCTGAGTTAATCTCGGCAAGATATTGAAGTCTATTTCTGATCTCAGCAGGAGTGGTTTTTACAGAAGCCATGCTCTCTGGCTGCCTCTTTTCCTTGCAAAGGGTAATCACAAAATGCCTCAGTCGCCCATCTAATCACAGCACTGGGTAATTATAGCACCTGGCCTTTTCCTGGCTCCATCTTCGTCAGGTGATTGGAGAATCACAAAAAGCCTAACCTGTGCCCTTCATTACCATCACATAGCTTTGGTGGAAGGAGGTGTCAGGAAGGAAATGTCATAAAACGTTTCCATATCCTTCGCTTTTCGGTTTAGGTTACCTTAGCACCGCTTGGTCCTGCAGGTCCAGCGGATCCAGAGTCTCCAGAGGAACCCTGTTAAGACAAGGATGAGGACAATTTAAATGACGAGGCGTAAATAACAAAAAAAAGTGGTGCTTCAGGGTTGAACCTCAAGATTTTGTTTTACTTACAGGAGGTCCAGGAAGACCCTGCAGACCAGTGAAGCCACGGTGACCCTTCTGTCCCCTCTCTCCAGTCTCACCGGCCTCTCCCTTGTCTCCACGTGGTCCTTGGGGTCCCTGGAATTAAAATAAAAAGTCACATGTATTAAAAATTCATGACTGCGTATTTGCAGGACATTCAATTACCTGAATCAAATTAAAATCTAAAAAACGTAATCAAAAGGGTTGCAGCTGAGTACGATGAGACTTACGCCCATTCCTCTGGCGCCTGCGGGTCCAGCAGGTCCTGCAGGTCCTTGAGCTCCCTAAAGAACAGAGGTAACTGTGTTGGCGCTTCCTGGTGTTAACGGTGAAAATGTTCAGTAATGCTCTGTACGTTACCCCACGTTACAGTGTCCTGTGTTACTTACAGACTCTCCTCTGTTTCCCTGCTTGCCGAGGGGTCCGACAGGTCCGGGGCCACCAGGGGCACCAGGAGCTCCGGGGGCGCCGGCAGGACCAGTGTTACCTCGCTCTCCCTGCAGGAGGATACGAGGTGGTGAGTCACGATAACAACATTTACTGCAAACTCACTCATGAGGCAAACTTTTGTCATTTTTATGTGAGACATTAGTGTTTCACCTTGATTCCAACAGATCCATCCCTACCAGGAGGTCCATCTGATCCAGGGGTTCCCTAAGGTACAGGAGAAGATGCATGTGATTTAATAGATTGCTCTGACACCTTGGTACACAACTGATATCCGCACATTTGTATTTTTCACAATTTGTTGTCACTTACCTCTCTACCAGTATCTCCAGATGGTCCTGTAAGTCCGGGGGGTCCCACGGGTCCAGGAGGTCCACGGTCACCAGAAGAACCAGAGCTTCCCTGCTTACCAGGCTCTCCCTAAACACCAAGGACATTTACATTATATGTCGATTGCTCCTTTGAAGTTGAAGGCCAAGAACAATCTTCCGACTTGTGATGGATCTATATTTTATGTCAGAAAGGTCATCACTCTTCCCGGAAAATAATTCATATTACCCACTAATATTATTGATTAAATTAGAAAAAATACTGAGCAATATTTAAATGTAAGACAGAATTGGCAAATCGCAATGACCTGGCCTTGCAAACATTTCAAACAGCTTTGATGATTTTAATTTCAGGCATGGATGAAGACACTCACAGAGGGTCCAGGGAGACCAGCGAATCCTCTCTCTCCGCGCTGACCGGGCAGACCAACAATACCACGGGATCCAGCCAGACCCATAGGACCTGAAGGCCCATCAACACCCTACAGAGTCAGGACGGAGAAGTCTGAGTCATGAGATGTTCTTATTACCTTTCACTGAATTCAGACAGCACAGATTCTTTACTCATATCAGTAACACGCAGTTTGTCTGTCTTTGTGACCAATAGGCTGAAGTAGTCGGTGACCGGATGTTGACGACCATTATTGGGTTTGTTAGATGTTGAATTGCAAACTCACAGGAGGTCCATCCTCTCCGGCCTCTCCCTTCTCTCCTTGTTGGCCGGAAGGTCCGCGAAGGCCAGCGTCTCCCTGTCTTCCTGGGAGGCCGGCATCACCACGAGCACCCTTGGGTCCGTCTTTACCAGAGGGGCCGCCGGGTCCAACAGAGCCAGGGTTACCCTGTGGTGGGTAGGCAGAGAATCTCAGTGAGTAAGTGCAGCAATACACACATTATTTCATACTGACTCGAACAAACACATCTGTCTTTATAAAGTATTATTGATGACTCACATTAGGTCCAGGAGATCCAACTCTGCCAGCAGAACCAGGGAATCCAGTGGCACCCTGTCAAAAAAAGAAATAAAATCTATAACCACAAACAACCAGTTTTCCCTGTCATCAGTCAATAAGGGTTTTGCAACATTTACAAAAAAGAAATCAGAAATTCAAGTTGGCATATTTTATAACGCATTGTTCATTCTAGTCAGTCACACACAATTGAAATCTATTCGTTAAGCTGTTTTGGCGTTGTATTTTTCTCCTTTGGGCTAATCATTATAGCAGCTTTTGTTGCAAAATAGTTATTTGGCAAAAATTACTTGAGTAATGCGAGCATCACACTCGGTGGCCTGTTTCATGTTAGGTTGAATGTACAGTTATACTTGCCTCAGAAGGGAACAAATGGCCAAAGGATTGAGTTCTACTACTCTCCCATTCACTAAGGATTTATATGGGCTTTATATTAATATACAAGTATCTGGAGTAGATAGATTTTAAAATCATATAAAGGCCTACAAGGCTACTATCAAACTACTGTGAATGTTTAAAGAACAGCTTTGAATGTATCATTATGCTGCTGTCTCCGATGGGATCAATCACTCAATCAATCAATCAAAGTCCCGAGGTCTATAATATAGTCAGTGGGATGTTACAAATATGATTTACTTACAGGGGCACCCTGGGCACCACGAGCTCCTTTAGGTCCAGATACACCAGTAGGTCCCTAAAGAGAGGATCAATAAGTAACCATGTTAATATTTCACAAATATCACTTTAAAGGACAGTAATCCTGGTAACCTGGTTTGAATGAATTATTTGAAGGTCAAATACGCACCACAGGTCCAGGAGCACCGGATGGTCCCTGAGGTCCAGGAGAACCACCCTCTCCCTTCTGTCCACTCTCACCAAGCTCTCCCTTGGCACCAGGCTGACCATCTGCACCCTGGATATTTAAAAAACACAGTTATATTGTTGGAGTTTCAATGAGGAAAATAAAATAGTAAATTATGTTTTGGGTTGACTTTACTTACAGGAGGTCCAGCAAAGCCAGCAGGTCCAGGAGGACCACCCTCCCCACGGTCACCCTGCATGGTGATTGAAGAAACATGGTTGGTGAGGAACAGTTTGGAATAAGATAATGATTTTTTTTAAAATAAATACTGTATTGTAGTGGCAAACAACCATATCATATACAATTAAACATTCAATTGAGCCCATACCAGTTTCCTCCTGCACAAAATAGATACTTACAGGAGCACCACGTGTACCAGGAGCACCACTAGGTCCACTAGGTCCAGTCTCACCCTGGATTGCAAAGAAACAGTTAGTCAGACCAATCAAATCCAACTGACAACAAGTATATTAAAAAGTTTAACACCGGTTAATAATCCATCCTATTTGCTATTTTTTACCGTAACACTATTATTCTTACCTTGGCGCCGTTGGGTCCAGATGGGCCAGGAGGACCAATAGGACCAGACAAGCCCTTAAATAGACGGATATCGAATGTCACTCTTTTGAAACAATAGATATATAAAAAAAAAAAAAAATACAGACAGCAAGGATTTCTTTTTGAACTTACTCTGGAACCATCCTTTCCGGGAGCACCCTCAGGTCCCTTCTGTCCATTGTCACCCTGTTGGATATTTTTAATGGATGTTATTCATAAATGAAACTACAAAGCCAACAGTGAAATCATGTTGTTCTTAACTCCACGATTTACAGTAAAAAATAAAAGTAAGCCATATCATTTTCTGTTACTCACCCTGTCTCCCTTAGCTCCTGGGATGCCACCAGTTCCTCTCTCTCCAGGCATACCCTGCAGGCCGGGGGGTCCCTGAGATCCAGCGCCACCATTTGGTCCAATGGCTCCCTGAATTAGAATTGGGAGAACAATTGTAAGTCAAAACATTTCCATGTCTACTTCTTAAATATAATCAAAATATAAATAAATTGAGTGGACATGGTGTTTTTTAATGATAACTCATAACTGTTGGGAAATGCCTGAAACAGGATCCAAAAGCAACCTGTGGAAAAAAATTCAAGCTGCACCTGCACACTGGACGTGATCAATATTTGAAACGCCAGTGGTACTCATGAATAATGAGAAACAATTTGAATCTTAAATCGGTTTCAGGGAGCTCCGCTGACCTTGGGTCCATCGCTTCCAGGTGTTCCAGGAAGTCCACGAGGTCCCTGAAGACCCTGAGCTCCAGCACCACCCCTCTCACCAGGGAAACCACGTTCACCCTGTTAAGGAACAACAACACGCTGGATCAGGAGGAGAAAGGGAGGGAGTAAATACTGCCCGGGTATGTGATCTCTTTAGGATGATACATGTATGAAACCAGTAGTTTAAAATAGCACGCCACTTAATTGGTGACATGACTCACTCTAGGTCCAACAGCACCAGGAACTCCACCCTCTCCAGAAACACCCTGCACAGAGAAAATAGATGTATTTCAGTGTTTTGCTTTAAATACAAACACACCAGTGACTGTACATATAGACACATACAAACACACGTTTTTAAACTTTACTTTATGTTATTTTTACCCTCTAGAAGCATAGGCTGTTTTCAATAGTATTTTGCTGCCAATGCTGTATTTCTAGCCTCATGGCAGTTATATGATATATATTTCAGCCATGTATACCTTCTATTATTATGTCACCAGAAAGGTCAGACCACTCTGAAATACCATATGAAGTACATGTACAGTACGTAACAGAAAGACTCACCTGGTCTCCAGGTTTTCCACCCTCTCCTGGGGCCCCAGATGGTCCAGGCAGCCCCTATTCAACAACAGCAAAGGAATCAGTTTACATTTATAATTATAGATGATAGAGGTTATTTCCTCAATGAATTATGTGTTTTTTTGTCTTTTTGTTTCGTTATTTAGTTATCAGGGTTTGGATGGTAATGTCCACTCACCTGGAAGCCAGAAGGTCCGGGCTGTCCTTGCTCTCCTCTCTCTCCGGCAGGTCCCTACGACAGACCCAAACACACGTGATCAGCCAGGGGCAAAGACAAGTGACAACTCTCTGACAACATATCTCAAAACCTGAAATGATATACTCACAGCGGGCCCAGATGGTCCAGAGGAACCAGTCTCACCATCTTTTCCAGGCAGACCCTGTTCAGACAGAAGCAATTAAACTCTGGAAAGACATGTGGAGATAGAACATAATGGTTCCATTTTTGATGTTGGGAGGAAGGTAAAAGTCTTTAGGGTGGCTTACCCTCAGTCCAGGGCGACCCACAAGACCCTTCTCTCCTGGCTTTCCAGATTCACCCTGTTGAAGAGAAATGCCATCAAATGACCTGCAGAAAGTCTCTTAGAATGTAACTACTTAAATGCCATACAAGGACAAATTGAGAGTTCATACTACCCAGTTTCATTTTGCTAAATGTACACTTACATTGGCTCCCTTTGGTCCAGGGAATCCCATCACTCCGGGCTGTCCACGAGCTCCCAGAGGACCAGGTGGGCCGGGGCGGCCGTCCTCACCAGCGGCTCCCTGTCAGAGGAACATGGTAAGAATTACAAATCTGAACTGAAACACATTTAACCTGGAAGTTTAAACTCTGGGAAAAACTGAATGAAAGCTGTAGGGTTAGGTTTTTTAAGGATTGCACTCACAGAGGGTCCAACTTTGCCTTGAGGACCAGCATCTCCGGGACGACCAGTGAGACCCTACGAGAGACGCGCAAAGTTTTAAAAATAAGGGCTTGAGAATCTTGACAAAATGCACAAAATCAAAACACATTATACCAGCCACATATCACTAAGACTTTGCCATACTGTCAGAATCTGGACTTTTAATGGAAAAGGGATGTGGGACTCACTCTGGCTCCGGGGAGACCAGACTCTCCTGTGCGCCCAGGGTCTCCACCAGCACCTTTAGGCCCAGCAGCACCAGGAGTACCACGGTCACCGGGGGCACCCTGAGGGAAGACAGAAGGAGTTCAGCTTTAAATATCAGTTGGTAAATACGCGGCAGATGTTTTCAGGACCTTAACTGCATGTATAAAGCACAGATTTAAACCCGTGTTAAGTTAGCCAATACATCAGGGACCTAAAATCAATTTGGACTGTAACAGGACTTCAATTTACTCAGGACCCACCTTGGCACCAGCAAGACCATCCTGACCAGGGAAACCACGGTTACCAGGAGCTCCCTTGAAGAACACAGAAACACACCTTTGATTAGATGGGGTTAAAAAAAAGATTGCAACAACTGATTCCTAATATGACTTTCTAACAATATCATGATCCACCCTGATTACTCACTCTCTCTCCAGGAGGTCCGAGGGGTCCAGCAGTTCCAGGCTCTCCTCTGGCGCCTCTCTTTCCCTCTTCACCACTGGGGCCAGGAGGTCCCAGAGGACCAATGGGGCCCTAGAGAAATGAAGACATCTCAGTGAGTATATCCTGTGGTCTCATTCTAATGGAAGTTAGTTCTGTCATACATGGTCAGAAATGACTAAAATCAAGTCAACTCACGAGCTCTCCCTTGGGTCCAGCTTCACCTTTGAATCCAGGAAGACCAGGGTCTCCCTAAACACGATGGGGAAGAAGGAAGCCACAAATATAAATAACAAAACAAAACAAACGTGTATCAAGGTTTTACAGTTTTGGATTATTCACACGTGACTTACAGACTGTCCCTTTGGCCCCAGAGATCCTGTCGCTCCCTGTGGTCCAGGTGGGCCACGGGGTCCGGGGAATCCGGGAGCACCAGCAATACCTGCACCGCCCTTCATGAGAGAACCAAATGAAATATAAAATATGTATAATATTGATATTATAAATGATAAAGCAAGAAAAGGTCATCGTTTTTTAAACCTGTGAGTACAGAGATGAAACTTACAGCAGATCCCTTAGCTCCAGGAATGCCATCAGTACCGGGGTTACCCTATACGGACAAAAAAAGAGATGAGTGAATACTATTTCACCGCATCAAAACTTAGCTGAAACATAACAAAGACAGTGACAAACGAACCGAGGCTCCAGCGGGTCCGGGTGATCCTGGTGTACCGGCCTCTCCACGAGGTCCCTGTGCACCCTCGGATCCACGGGCACCAGTGGGGCCAGCTTCTCCCTATGGGGAGACAATAAATTCTTCACAGACGGATAGAAAACTAATTTGTTCTGAATTCCATTGACCTTTGAATTTAACATCTGCGCCTGCATGAATTTCCCCGTCAGATTTTCAAATGAGTCTGAAGTTATACTTTCTCTTTTCTCTGCTCGTGCACATACCTTGGATCCTGGGGATCCTGGGAAACCGGGAGATCCAGAAGGACCAACGGGTCCCTGTAGGCAGAACAAAAAGTCCTCCGGTTAGGATTCATGTCTGATTAAATTATTGCTTTTGTTGCTGTGCAATCAAGAGCAACAATGTATTAAAAGTAGATGCAAAGTGGGAACTGTGACACGTACAGGTGGACCAGCAGGACCGGGCAAGCCATCATTTCCACGGGCACCCTGGGGAGTGAAAAGAGAAAATGCTCAAGTCTGTGCATTAAAATAATCCCAACATGCATTTATGAAGCATTCCCAACTAGAATAGAAACATATATATCTTTGTGTTCAGTGGATTGAAGCAGATTTTAAAACGATGACTCACGGCAGATCCGGCAGCTCCAGAACGTCCCCTCTCACCAGGCAGACCGCGAGGGCCCTATGGCAGAGAATATAATTCATCCATTTATTTACAACTCCAATACATCGTCAATTACTCGTTCTAACAATCACAAAGCCTGAACAATGTATGACGTGTGTAATCAAAAATGGAAAGGTCTGGCACACTGGAGAAAAGGACTGTACACTCACCATGGGTCCGGGGGCACCATTCTCACCAGAGGAACCACCCTCACCCTGATAGGAACAGAGGTCAGAAACAAAATTGATGAAATCATTTAGCAGAGCAAAACTGATGAAAATATTTTTAATTGATAATATCAGGGTGATCCTACCTTGGCTCCTGCGGCACCATTCTCTCCCTTAGCTCCATCCAGACCAGGGTGACCCTACACAGACACAGAGAGAAACTCATCAGTCAGTCCAGCTCAGATGAAATCCTGTCTCTGAGCAGTGACGGTTAAAAAAAAAAAAAAAAAAAAAAGCACTCACTCTGTGTCCTTTAATTCCAGGAAGTCCAGGAGTTCCAGGGAATCCACGAGCTCCCTAAAATAATCATTGAAGAAAAAAAGGTAAATTCATTTTCAGTTCCTTCTCCACATATTGACAAAACAATCGCAGACTCAGTAATGGCTGGTTTATGTATGACATCTTCGCTCTCCTCTCTTCTCCTCTCACCTGAGGCCCTGCAGGTCCACGCTCACCAGCTTTGCCAGGTTTGCCAGACTCGCCCTGAAATCAGAGAGGAAGTGGAAGGGATTACGCACGGCGGCTGCACCACAAGATGTGAGTACAGGGCACTTCACTGAGGTGGGATACATGCAGCCTGTGTTTTGTGCAATCATTATTTCCATCGGTGCTGTTTTTGGTGATGGACAGTGCCCCCTGGTGTCGTATGTGGTTTTCGTCGCAAACAGATGAATACAATAATGAAGGATTGATCTTAATCAGGAATAACAGTAAAATAATCAATTGAAATTGTTACATGTATTTAAATAAACAAGAGACTGAGGAACAACTGAGAAACCAGTTTAGGGTTGTTGTTTTTTTTACCTTTAACCTTGGCATAGTGTGTGTTTCCATGTTTTTATTGTGCTGTGGGTTTTATATTTGTTGAGCCATGACACTTACATCACTTCCTGGTTTTCCAGAAGGTCCAGATGGTCCACGAGGTCCCATTGACCCCTGTTGTAAAGAAAAGATAGTTATTTTGGTGACGGTTGTTTAGTTGACGATTAGAGATGTGATGTAGAATGTGAGTATTGTCTTGGTAGTATCCATCTAATGGTGCGTGTAAAATAAGCAGTAGGAACCTGAATGGGCTTTTGATGATATTTATTGTTTATGGTAGCAGATGTTGTTGATTAAAATCAATCGTAATAAAAAATGTGACCAGTGCAATCTGCATTAGGTCTGTTAGATACAATTGTGCATAGTTATTAATACTTACTGCTGGACCAGGCTCTCCAGCCTCACCAGGACCACCTTGGAAACCCTGTGGCCCCTGTAAACAAATATGACATAGTCCTCCATCAGGGATTTATTCATTCATTCCAACAATTCCTCTTATCTTATCTTATTTCTTCTATGTCAACATTAGCAGTTTTATTATAATTCTGCATTACATCCTGATGTATACATGTAATGTATGTACTTACAGGAGCTCCAGAAGATCCAGGGGGACCACGAGGACCCATAGGACCCTGCAAGAGAAGCACGAGACACTCACGGTAAGAAATGTACCTGGCTTCTATGTTTGTGTGACGAATTTGATGACATGAATATAAAATTACACAATCAAACCTATTGAGGTTTATGTTAAATGTAAACATAACTCTAATTTGGGCCCTTGGGCATAATTGTACTATCCCCTCTAAAATAACACCCCATAATTCAATGCAAAACCTCTTTCTTGCTATCTTGTTTAAAATAGTTTGAGTCAATATTTACATTTTGTTTATACCCAAAAAACTATTTTACAAAATAGGTCTAAAATTATCATCTGGCTTTTCGGAAGCCAACAGCCAACATGAAAGAATCGAATCAGCCTTTATCTATGTGCAGTGAAGCTACTTAGCCACAAGGCGGCGGCATTGCGTTTATCCGACTGAATCTGCAGTTTATCCTTTGCTGCTTGTTTTCAGCAGCAAATCAATGGCAAGCTTAATATAAGAGATGATGTTGTGTTTTTGTGACAGATTAGCTTTCATTTAAACGAAAAGGTGCACACACTGTACACACGTACCATTGGTCCCTGCATCACGCCCATCTGAGCACCTCCAGCCTTCTCATCAAATCCTCCAGCCATCTGAGCAGCAAAGTTCTGCAAACGCAGAAAACACAGGGATCCAGAGAGTTACTTTGTGTTATTTATCCCGCCGACACTAAAGGACAGGTCAAAAAACATAAACTGAATTTCTCCTCTCTCTATGTTCCACCTTCTCCTTTCTGATAAAGTAAATCAGGTTCAGAGTCAGAGATGGTGGATTTGCAGTGTAAATCCAGTCCAATTGACTCTTTTTGAGCGTTTTTTGTGTATGCACAGGTCCAAATATACAAAAATGCGTCTGTTTCATCCAAATATATTTCATCCAAACTATCGTTGGTATAATGCAGTATATTGGTTTGATACTGATGCTGCCCAGTATATCGTCAATTTACTGTTGCGTCATCTCTGCATATTCATGTCTCTATTGGCATTTTAACATTTTTAAAACTATGTTGTGTTATAATGACCTTATGTTATGATTTGGGTGAAACTTATTCAGTTAAATGTGGTTTATGCCATGAAATGGATGGCATATGAAATGCCAAGAAACTGACCCCTCCAAGCCCTGGTGGTCCGGGTGGTCCTGCTGGGCCTGGGTTTCCTGGGGTGCCAGGCTCGCCATCTCTTCCTCGAGGTCCAGCATTTCCCTAGGGAAAAGAGAGCAGGTTGTTTTTGTCTGAGTCACATGTCACAAGTCAGCTGAGAGGATTAAAGAAGTGTTTCAGGTCAGAAATCATTGGTGGTGTTGGGTTATGTTAACTGACAGGATCTTTGTGTTGTTTCCATATGTAGTAGTAGTTTCCTTAGTGTGTGGCAGTTTCCTCTAATTATCAGTGATTGAAATCACATTGTGGCATTAACGGGGGGGGGGAATGATGGACTTTCTTTTTTAATGTCTCTTACCTTATCGCCCTTATCGCCAGCTTCTCCACGTAGTCCCTGCTCACCTGGGGGGCCCTACAAAAACATTGCTATTGTAAGATTTGCAGTATTGTTGTGTGCGTATTGAACCATCTCGTCAACGAATTGCTTGAATTAGTGAGGCATAAATATAGCATGCAAAATATACAAATATTGAAAATGTAATAAAATATCTTTATTTTGTATGAAGTATTTACCATGGGGCCGGCTGGTCCTTTTGGTCCTACAACCTGCACAAATATACAAAAGAAATATGTCAGGTTTTTGTCAGCAAGGTTGTATATACAATCTTTCATGGCTTATAAAGGCCGTATCTGTTTCTGAACAGCTAAAGACACTTTGAAATTCGAGAAAAATTCCAGCTTCGTAGGAGGTGGACATCCAGCCACAAAAAACCACAGTCTGATGAGGATCTCGTCTGACAGCACAAACTTTGCTTTGACATCACCTCCTCCTAACCTCTGGTTTGGCTTTGTTCACCCAACATGTGCAGTAAAGTTGCTGAGAGCATATAAGCCGATTTGAGGGGGTTCATTATGTTCCAGGAATGCAGGGTTTGTCGTCATTTAATAGAAAGTGCTTATTAGTCAGAAAATGCCACTCTAATGATCACACATCTCCTCAATGGGAAAGTGGATTCAATAATAAAATGCAAGATTTATGTTCAGGCTTTTTGAATCACTCAATTCAAGGCAAACTTAGCAAAGGGAAATATGAAGTATGTGCACTTTTATAATGGGCATGAAAGTGCACCACCCAAAACAAAATAAATCTGAAATGATTCAAAATAATTGTTTAAAAGTGTTCTTGTTTATCAGTAAATATCCTAGCCTAGTCAGGAATTTGAAGAAAACCCATTTTTGTGGCATGAGTAGCATATACAGCAGTGGAATCAGTTGAAAAATAATAATAATACTTAATGTGATTATTTGAAGGGGATTCATACTTACATCTGCAATCTCTCCTGGTTCACCTTTCTGGCCCTGATCGATCAGAAAAAGACAGAAAGAAATGAGCGCCCTGAAACGCACTCCTCAAATATTCATAGTCATATATATTGTCACTTGTTACAAGTTTTCCTCACCCTTGCGCCAATTGTCTCTGAAGTTGCAGATTAGAAGTCGAAGGGGGAGAGAGAGAACAACAACATTAAACATGGCTCACACTTCAGGCTGATGGAGACTGTGATTCTTACAAGAAGAACCCTGCAAACAAACAAAAAAAGCTCCTCATGCTCAAGTGATCAAATACCTTTTTTGACCAAACCCCAAAGGAAATGGAACCCATCCAGATTATATTAATGAGGAGAGATGAAGCAGAGGCAAGCGTGGGACTCGGAGAATATGTTTGGATCCAATCAATCAAGTGAAATGTTAACTCTGCCGGCTGTAAGCCTGCAGTGCCAATGAGATTTTTGACTGTCAAATTAGCAGGAATTCCTTCAATATCCAAGTGACTTCATATTGTTGCTTTTTTAATGGACTTGGAGACCTGAGCAGAAACTGAGGTTTCGCCTATCTCCACAATTTAACAGTGGATTTTTACAGGTTCACCAATACAGCCCCGACACCAGGCCTTGTATGTGTAATGTTTGGGAAACTCTGGTCCCTCTCTGATTTAAATCACTGCAATTCACCGAGTTATTGCTCAGCATGAACAAACGTTTCATCGTAGCCATGAGTGGGAATTAGCAGAGGCTCCTCTACTGGTTTAGGTGAGACCCAGAGGTCACATGTCAGGATCCATCCAGTGAAAGATATGATCCTGATAATGTTGCATATCTGGGCTCCATTAAAAACCAAGCATGTAGAGGTTCGCTTTGGAACAGGGAGCAGCAGGTGCTGACCGAATAACCCGTCATCAATGCAAAGGCCAAATCGTAAAACTCAATTTTTTTGGGGGGCGCCATGAAAATCACACGTCCCACTATTTTCAGTGTACAGCCCTGATCAGGCAGAATATTTCCACCGCGTGGTCGTTCCCCATTCGAAAGCGTGAGCCAGGCTGAAGATAAATGCAAGCTAACATGCGAGAGTAATTTATTTATGGGTAGGTGAATAAATAAATTACAACCAATGGGGGCACTGGCATCAGCCGGGCAGATGGGACAGCACTCTCCGGATGGGATGATAGGGTCGGCGCACTCTTTGATCTCCTCGCAGATTATCTCATCGCACAGAACCGCTCCGGTGTCGCACACACAGATGCGACACGGCTCCGGCTTCCACACATCCTTATCATTATACTGCCGGCCGTCCTGGATGCAGCCACCTGCCTCCTCTGCGGTGCAGCAGGTGGACAGGATCAGAATAAGATAGGGTGACAACGGGAAGACAGAAGGGGTTGGTTAAAGAGGAGTCGGGCGGAGAAAGTTATTTTGGGTATTATTGTTTGGGTCGGAATAGGAGACAAAGGTTTTTTTTAAAGGTTTTAAATGTGAAACCAAAGGATGTGAGCAGGGTTCGTGGGTCGCAGGGCCAGGAAGTAGGAGGAGTAGTGGCAGCGTGGGGGTAAGATGGAGGAGGTGGGGTTAATGAGTGATGAGAGAGGGAGGTACAAGGAAGACGGAGCAAGATCAAAGTTATCCTGTGTCAAACGAAAGCTCCAAAAAAAACACAGGAAATTCATTTTCATGCCAACAAACGGGAGCTTTGATTTGACCTATCAATAAAAAAACAAAATGGTGACAATGAGTAGCTTTGGAGCACAACCATCATTTAAAACTCAAAAAAAAAAAAAAAAATGAATGTGGGAGGCTATTGAGTGTTTTATAGCAGCCCGAAAGTCAACAGGAGGTACAGTTGACAGTGGTGTCTGAGGCATTTCTCCTGGCTGACCGAGTGTGTTTGAGCTGCAGGCCTGCCCCGCGCCTCCTATGAATGGCCCTCTCTCACAGGGATACTGTGCCCAATTGACACGCTGCTGCCTTAAATAAACACTGGGGGTCTCTTCTACATTTCTCCACCTGGGTCCCACGGCTGCGTCGAGAGCCAGCGCAAACACACGGGGGGGGGGGGAATTAAGAATGGGCGATTTGTTTACAGTGCACCGCTCAGGGAAAGGCCAACCAACTGCTGCTATTTATTTATTTATTTTTCCATGTATTTGTGAAAGTGGTACTTGGCAGATACCTGAGACCAAAGGGGTCTTTAGATCCTTATTAGGAATGAATATGGCTCCGCGCAACTGAAATCTCAGTTTTTCACTCTAACTTTTATTTTTACGTTCTCAGCGAATGCTGAATAATGCTGTGAGAGAGAGAGAGAGAGGAGCAGTAAAGTGCGTCTCGCTATAAATACTACTAAACGTCTGTCATGTGGTGACTCCTGCTGTGCACTCTGTCCTCTGGTCCTGCTAACCCTTTGAGCCTGCTAGTCTGAGGTCACCTACTGTCTGACCCTGTCACTTCACATCATGGAGCGCCTGATTCTGCTCCAGCCAGGCCCTGTGGATCAGGTCAATTTGACATGTCTTATGACGCATACAATTAACTGAATTTTGATGTGCCCCCCCCCGAAAAAATTTAGAAAATCCTTTCTGTCTAATAATCTAGGCCCGAAAACACACGTTTCTTGGAGATTTTATAAAAATACATAAGGACCACAAAATAGTTTTTGAGGCAAATGTGGAAATGCACTTATAGCAAAAACACAGCAGGAGGACCCCGGTCAGGACAAATGGACACGTGTTCACCTGGTCCACCATCCCACACAGGTATGCCTTTAAAGCCTCGCCTATCCTCCAGAAAACTATGCACTCATTTATTCTGAGAGGCCATGGAAGGCCTGTTCTTTGACTCAGTCACATTGTCAGGGGGAAAAAAAACAAACATTATATCATTAAAATGAGCCTTTAACTGGACCCCAAGCCAAACAGAATCCTGTTCTCCACTTCCATTTGACATAAAATCACTTTCCAATTTCACTGGACATATTCTTCACATGTCATCTGAAACATTAGAGAAAATGTGTTTTTATGAACAAACTAACTAACAGAGTTGGTCATGTCATCAGAGGAAGCAAATCGAAAGGATAAACAAAATCCAAATAAACTTTGCAACTTACGGTCATCTTCTTCCTGACATCTGACCACGGATAGTAAAACAACCTGGGATGCTACAAGTAGCAGAACAGTCCTTGAGTCCACAAAGCCAAACATGTCTAAATATTAGACATGCAGTAGCTCGGTGAGAAGTGAAGTGTCGCAGGAGACCGGGGCTCTCAGACAGTGGCGTGTGTGGAAGTGTTTTTTTTCTTCTTTTCCCAGAGACTTATGGCACCTTGCAGTCAAACCCTCCAAAATCGAAGTGGAATCCAACGCGGGGCCCCAGCTGGCACTCTGCACCCACCGCGTCAGGGCAAGCACCGCGGTTTTATGTCCACTGTGCCTTGTATGGATCTTCGTATATTCCAAAATACCGGTCCTTCCCCCTGACCCCCTGCAAAGCTGAAACCTGAACCTCACCTCCCTCCCCTCAATCCAGCACCAACTACTTTTTTTTTCTTTTTTACTTTTTTCAACTCACGCCCTCCCCTCCTCCCTTGACCTGCTCGGCCTGGCCTGGTCAAGAGATGCACCTTCACTTTCACATTAAATCGGGAGCTCCGACCAGCAGGGCAAAGGCCAAGCCCCGGCCGGACTGCATGAAGAAGTACACAAGCTTTCAATAGACTAGCATTCATATTTCCAAAAATGCATTTGTGTCTCTGTGTAATTGGATATAGATAATAACATTCTGCTGGGGAAGCCTTAAAAACACACAGACATTAGTTTTGTGATAAATGCTTAGAAAACATCATATATACAGTATTTCACAATACACATACATGAAAAAAAACGAGATTCGGTTGAGAGGTTTGCAGCCGCAGATAAACATGACCAGTTCTGTGAATTTACTAAACTTTAAACGAAGCTTTATCTGACAGCTGGAGGTTCGTGGAATGTATTCCGTATGTGAGGGGAGCAAACTCCGCTTCCTTCATGGATGAAAGTGCCACTTTCAGATATTTGAAGTTTTTGGGAGCTTGATACTGGCTCAGTGCCATTGATTGATTATTATTATTTTTTATTATGGATTATCCCGCAGATTGAAGGAAATCCCGAAGTGCTGAGCTCCCGTTGGAGTCGAACTTTCTGAGAGGCTCTTCTGTTTGGACTGAGACCATTTACAAGTAGTCGTGAGATCCAGTTAAAAGAACAATTGCGCGCTGGTTCGCAAACAGGGACATTTCCCCCCTCCAGATAGTCCAGTACATGACGCAGTCTGCAGTTAAATATCACGTGTGTTTGGATAACTCTGGCACAGGCAGTTGAATTGCCAACCGTAAGTGTATTTACCTTTATGGCAACATTCCTGAAATAATAGCACGCATAGACCGGAATGATCTATTGTGAGGGAAGAAAAGTGGCGAAGCAGTCTGCGCAATCTTTATCCCGCGCCCCTCCATAAGATGGGACCAGGTGAGTGGGCCTGAAAGGGGGTCTTTGTCGTGAGGGGAGGCACAGTAATTCCAGGGTCACGACCTTCTAGGCAGCCCCCCTCATTCCACATACAGGAAAGAAAGATTTTTTTGAAGCCTCCATCTTAGCTCTCGTCCGTCACATCTATGAGCACTTTTGAATTTCAGAATGATGTTTAAAGGTAGAGGTGAGAGGGAAAAGTGATCCAGCGGCATCTCCCCCATTTTAATTTTTTTCAGCCTGGGTGATTATGAAGTCTGATCATCCTACGTCCGGACACAGTAGCTCACGAGGCGAATAGGTTGTGGTTTAGCAGGACCCCTAGGTTTGAGTAGTTTCAGGTTTAGCACTGGCAGTGATGATGCTGATGAGTCCGGCAACAAAAAATATTTCAAGAATTTAAACAGCCACGTTCCCCAGCTGAATCAATAACCTGTGTCCTCACAACTGGAGGAACAGACAGGGCCATTCATGCAGCCGTTTGCTGTGTCAGGTCAAGTCATTGTTGCTTTGTCACATAAAGAAGGTGGCACTTTTCTGCTTGGAAGGGGCTTTAACACGGAGCCTGACGGGATGCTTCGGTGGACCACAGTGGTCTGTAATTTCCCCCTGAAACTAAATGAATCTTTCTCCAAAGGATAAATATACCCAAGAAAAGATCAGCTGTTGGGCCGAGCTAAAAGAAATCACTGCCACCATTTATAGCATCCTCGGAGTGCGGAGGATGAATGGCCTCCAAACACACGACCCAGCTGAGAGCTGTGCGGCAATCATTCCACATTCTCACAGCTCTCCTTCAAAAAAAAGAAAAAAACATGTCCCTGAATAGCAGCGCTACTTCAGCTCCGCACCGGCGTGCGGCTGGAGTACAATGTTCAGCTCCACACATCCTCTCCCTCTGGTGCCCTGACTGCATGCTGCCTGCCGGCCCTCTCCCGGCAGGCAGCACAATAGGCCTCTGTGTGCACGGCCCTGCGGAATGCTGCGAGATGGCAGGGCAGTGGGATAGCTGCAGTGTGAGGATGGGGGTTGGTGGGCGAGGAAGGGTGTGGAAGCTTGGAGGATGAAGGAGGAGGGGGGGGGGGAGACGGGGGGGGGGGGGGGGGGTCCAAGGGTAGGAAGGGGAGAGATGGCATTGACGGAAGGAGGGCGGTGACGTGGGGGAGGCCGATCTTTCACGACTGTACGGGACTACACCGAGGCTCCAGGGGTCTAGAGGGTGTCTAGGTTTCGGCCCGGTGACCGCGGCAGAGGGGGGGCTGCGGTGCTCTGGGTACACACAGACCGGCGACGGGAGGGCAGTCGGCCGGGGGGAGAGAGGACAGGACGGAGCGCTTCACTCTAAATCCTGTCCCCCCCCTGCAGATCTGTCTCGGCTGTAATTATTTTAAAGGGAATCTTAATTTGACAGATATGAGACATAGGTGGCCGAAATATATGTGTGAAGCCCATTAAACTGTCCCACTGTTGTTGTGACGGAAGGAAAAGAGACAAACATTAAGAAATGTTTTTGAAAACAAATATTTATATACCTATATATATATAGACAAAATTGCCACACCGGCAGCCCCATGAGGATGCAACGCCCATTGCACACCTGACGACACACAACTGGTGGCAAATGGCAAAATGCAGATGCAGTTTCAATTTTTTTTGGGGGGGTGGAAAGAGTTTATCTTTTGTGCACTTTTGAGGCCACTTTGGGACCGAGTTGTCTCCTCAGCCTCTGACTTGGATCAACATTGGTCAGTTGAAGCCCTTTTCTTTCCTGTCTCCCCCTGAACTGGAGGGTCCTGCTAAAGGAGGATTAAGATGCCAAAGTCAAGCTTGTGCAGCAGAGATTACAGGTGTACCCACCGAAGGGATCACTGCTGGCATTTGACTCATTATTCCGTTTTTGATACGAAGCGTATTATAGAATGTCGGAGTACATCTGAAGCTGAGAGGCAGGGACGTGACTCGGGGCAAACTTTTAGCTGATTCAGGTTCAGTGGTGGCCACTGGGTAATGAGGAAAACTGAAGTCATAAATTCAGTCTACAGCGTCAGATGTAGGACTCGGCTTCTGAGGACGACGTATAACCTCAGGGAATAAAAGCTGCCCTGAATACCAAAAACAGTTTGTTGGACAGGGAATATTTTTCACTACGGACCAGTGCTCGACTGACGGCAGACAACACGATGACGTTAATTTATATACACGCTGGCAGAAAATGATATATATGATGACTTATCGGTCACTGTGGAAGAACTGCAGCTTGAGCTTGTGTTGGTGTATCTATTATTTGAACAGTTTGAACCTTTATTTCCCCATGGGCTGTTATTATATTATATATTATATTGCTTATTATGTGAATTCTTTCATTTTTACATCAGCACACAGAAACCGTTTAGGCAGTGACTTAAATCTAATTGTTTTGGGCATTTTACTCGAATATGAAAACAGTTTGACATGAAGAGTGATTTTAAAATCCGCCTGGGCAATTTGTGATGTAGAAGATCAGTGATCCGAGTCTATAATATTGTCCCGGTCACGTTTTCAGCAGCCACTACCCCCTGTCCTTCCTTGGGTCCCTGAAACTGGCCGTCCAAAGTGGCTTCTGAGCCGGGGCTTTATCCAGACCTGGAGATTACTGAGCCTGAATCAAAGCACCAGACCCGGTATGTTTCTTTTCCTGTGTGAGGTGGAGGGGGGGGAAGAGGTTAAGTTTGTGCAGGCTCGGTGAGTGCAGCGAGGGGGGCTTTCTCACTCAAGATGGAGGATGAAGGGACAAAGGTGGCATTCATTGGCCCAGGAATGGGAAAACATTTTTCTCCTGAAAACAGAGAAGCTACAAATGGTGGAGGTAGTGCAGGGAGGCCATGGCTTAGCGTTCAGCCCTTTTGGAGAAGCCACATGCCTCCCAGAGCAGAGGAAGCCAGGCCTCCTTTACTTGCAAATGAAGATAATATCATGTCATCCTGTGAAATCCGCCTGGAAGGCGATACTGCAAAAGCGTGCACAGGTAGAATGTGTGTGCTTTCAAACGAAACATGGGCGCCGTGGGACACGTCCTGGACCAGGTCCTGAAATATATGCTAAGTGCATTCATAAGTATAGAAGGAAAATAAAAATAGACAAAAAAGTAGATAAAGAGCAAAATATCTCCACCTGATTTCCTGGTGTCCCATCACATTCACCGGTGTCCTACTGAGAAATAAAACAATGTTGTGGTGCTCAACTTGGACCCGACATCAAAGGACAGGAAGCTGAGTCTCAAACTTAAATCAAAAATGATATCATTTATGCAATAAAATGCGAATCCCGCCCCCCCTCAAAAATAACAAACTAAACTGTCTAGAGGAAGGATCTCAGACACTTGACTGCGATGGGTCCTCTGAACAAACAGAGCCGAGACCGAGAGCAGACTGACCCCCGAACAGGGTCCTGGAGTGAGTGCGCCACCTAGAGGAAAAGACAGGAGGATCACAGTGTGGGGAGGTCACCAGGGGGGGTCGCTGTTTCACAACATTAGACCTGCTTCTCCTTACCTATTCACCTCAGGCGCCAGAGAGGACTTTTAACAACACTTGTTGGATCCCTGTAAGCCGCCCATGTTTGGTTTAGAGCAAAACACAGAGTTTTTTTTTTGTTTTAATGGTCCTGTTTCCAAAAGCAACAGTACAATAGGACAGAAAAACACAGAGTACACAAAATCAGTGGGAACAACTGACCACACCTGTGAGTTTATTATGAGGTTTCTAGTTCAACTCAAACTGAGTTCATATTTGGGACCGTAATGTCAGTCATTTATGATAAAATGTTCCTTCCTATAGTTTTAGGTCTGAGTATTTAATATTATTGAAAGGAAAAAAAGTCGGTTGGGTCAGTTGACCCCCACCCGCCCACTGTGTCACAGCCCCGCCCCCCCCACCAGCAACAGCCTTGCTCCACACCATAAGGCAGCACAGGCTGTCAAAGCTCTGAGGACCAAGGGGGACACTGGTCCTAAGTATCTCTCGAAATCAGCTGCTAATCTTGATTATTGATCACCGAGTGGTACTCGTCACAATGCATTGCCTGAAAAACCTGAGGGCAGCCAACCTGGGAGTGTTGCAGCTGTTTAAAAATGCCGGGATCTTTGCCAGAGTTGGAGCCGACAGCATTGTTTTGTCCAGGACTCAGCAACCTGTTCCTCTCCCCTGCTGGGTCGCAGCATCAGCCCTCAGCCACAGAGCCCTTCATCAGCAGGGTGGCCCTGATGAGGACCAAGGACACTCCAAGTAGGTCACAGCAGGGCGGAAAATGAATAAATCAACATTAATCAGCCAAATTAATTTCATGCTTGGTTTTTTTGGAATCTCTCAACACTAGTTGATGAAGTGCCACAGAAAATATAATATATCCTGAATGTAAGATCTCTTGTGTTTTTTTTTTGTGATTGTATTTTTAATGCACATTAGAGGTTATAGCTTCTAAAGATCAAAGTCAATATCTGGATTTCACTACCGGCCTTGTTGTTGACAGAAACACTGAGGCACTCCTCATGTTTCTGGCTTCATGTGCTGGACCTAACCCAAATCTTAATTTTGTTCGCAGAAGCAGGCTAATGTCCAGTATGGAGGACCTACTTTTCTACGCCATCACTGAAGGCAAAGAGATGATCCCGCTGTCCCACTTTATCTCTGTGAGTCAACAGCACCGTCACACCTTCTCTGTCACACCACGCTCTTCTCACACAAGCGCGACACTCTCTGTCCTACAGCACCGCGGCACACTTTCTGAAAAGAACCTTTGATTGGAGTCATTTCAGTCCCCAGGATTGAATCCCCAGGACCCAAGATTGAAAGGAGACGCTGCACTGGAAATGCAGATGGATGTAGGGTCCACTTTAAAATCTGTGGAGGCCCTCTTATGTCATTTGGCGGCTGTTGTGACACTGAGCCCTGAGATAATGACTATCGGAGAACAATTTGCACGTTTCACATGTGAGGTTTTATGAAGTCTGGGCTTCAATGACAACAGCACAATGTTCTGCAAATGTTGCAGTCGATGTGACGGGACCTCTTTAGCTTAAATGTATTTTATTGAATCAAAAGAACTTACAGAATTATTAGTGAGTACAGTATACTTCCTCCCCAACAGACACACACACACACACACACACACACAAGGCCACAAGGCTTTTTTTTTTTTTTAATCTGTGCAACAGTTAGCCATACTGCCATCGTCCTACATGCATTGTAAAAAAAAACTAAAAATACTGCACCTTCATATGCTTCGGGTGGTGCAACCTTTGTGGAAATCTTGTGACTATGGCAACCGGTTTTGGAACGGAGCACGCACTTAGAGTAAGAGATTTGTGTCAACATAGGTGGCTTGTTGCTACATCACGCATGACATGACGTGTTTGCACAGGTGATGGGGGCAGGACACGGACGGTGAAAGTGTTTTCAGTATCCCTGCATGTCAGTGACATCCAGAGTTAAATGTTAAATCCTGTTTCAACCCTTGTTCCACCCACAAGATGAGAAATCACAGTGTAGGTATTCAGATGAATTTCATGTCATTTTAATCCCAAGGACGCATTTTCATTTAATAATCTCATATACACACTTTTTCATCAGAAATATTTGTGTTTTTCAGATAAAAACAGCAAAGGTATACGGACACTAGGTTAGGTGAGCTTAGATACTAGCTCATATTAATTCATTATTCATTTCTTTTTTAATATCTGAAAATAATGATTCATATCATGTTCACATTTGTAAATCTAATGAACACAAACAAACTGTTTCAGTCACTTCATGAGTGCTTTTTAATAATAATGATTGAAATTGTTGTGTAGAGATGCAGATTAAGATGCAGATACATGATACATGACCTTCATAATTTCCTCACCTAGTATCAGTGTCTCAAACAATGTCTGTTCCCGCCAGCGGTCTATCTCTGTCTGTGTCATGTTCTTATTCTATTTGTAAGGACCAGGTGGCTCACAAAACTCAGTCAAAAAGGCAAAACAAAACACTGGAGCCTCTCTGGTCAGCAGGGCCGTGCAAATGGCGCCCCCAAAATAGATGCACATGGTTTATACAGTCACTGACGTGTGACATGTGAGAGTGATCCCAGTGATGTGCCATGTGGGATCCCCTGAGCCTTTAAAGTCCCCTAACTTCTTTGTTTCATCTGCACTTAATACCCTGCAAATTGATAGTACATAAACACTACTGTGCATGACTCATGAAGTCAGTGAATACTTCCTCCCTTGTGTATAAGTTACCTACTGTCCACCGTTTTCCCTCCGCTGCAGGCTCTGAGAAAAACAGGTTTGATGACCTCTGACCCTCGGCTGCGTGACTGTGTCCAACAGATGCGGCAATACTCACGTGACTCTATCGGTCCAGTCATGATGGACAAGAAGCTCTTCAGAAGGTGAGGAAAGCGTTGTTTTTCTTTGAAGGCAACAAGGTTTACGTCAGTTTTCTCATTTTCAGTTCAATTTTTTTCCTCAGTTACTTTTTTTTTTAATGTGTCCCTGAGGTTAAAGATTGGTGCCAGGTCAACTGTGGAGCGCCTTTGGTTACTTTTTTTTTTTTTTCCATTTCTTTTTTCAAAGTCATGAGGTTATGACTATTTGAGTCTAATAGACGGAATGAGACAGGTGCTGTGCGACTTGACAGCTGCTACACACCAGATCCACATTCACACGTGGCAGACGGAGCCGAGGGGGGTGTACGGGAAGTCACAGGGGTCTCTGGGGCTTGTAATAAAAGGGCATCATTCTGGTTGGGCTCCAGGCAGTTGCAATTACATTAGCGCACTCATGCGATCTGCTGTTCCAAGAGTATAACTTAATAAGTGACAGGTGTAATTCACTCCGTCGTCTTTTTGCTTGGTAGAGGGGAGAGGTTATCTCCGTGAGACGTTGTTTTCTGACATTTGTGAGTTTATCCATACCTGAGGAGCACCGAAGATATCACGATAAATATACCCCCAAAAATATAGTGTAGGCCCATTTTTTCGGTTTCGCCCACCGCTCTCCTCTCCTCATGTCCCAAAGCCTCACACTAGCATCGCCCCGGATCAGCGAGGGCTGCAGGCCAGATATTTCCCCTCAACGTGCCTGTGGCAGAATGTTCATTCCTTTCCGTGAGAGCACTTAGCGCTGCTGATCGATTACACACATCTACATTAGAATCTGCTGATGGAAGCAGGTGCGTTCGTTGGCCCAATCGGTGCCTGAGGCTGGTCACTTCATCCAAAAGGATGAAAGCTCATTAAACGGAGCGGAGATCTGCAGTTCAACGGGAAACGGCCGTGTCCCGTCTCAGCTCAGAGTCAAAGATGATCCCATTTTCTGCCTGAAATAGTCTAAATGAATTGCTAATCATGAAGATTTCTATAAAACCATACATGCAAGGACTAATTATAATGAGAAACGCCTCATTAATTTATACCTTAGTTCCTTTTGAGGCAAAATGAAGCTAGGCGGTCAATTGTCTGCACTTTTACATCAGTAGCTATGGTAAGAAAAAGAAAAACATATCGCAGCTTGTGAACACGTTTTGTAGCCGGCAGAGAGACTTTCTATTCTTGCTTCAGGAATGTTCAACCTCTCTTTCTGCAGATCACTTCAGGTTCAGAGATATTTTTAGCCCTTCTGGCACACACACGCGCCGCACACAGATTGTCAGAGATGTTCAGGTCAGGAGACGCTGGTGACGGTCGCATTTGTGTCGTAAAGCGGCTTGTGTTGGGTTTCAAGCTTTTCTGTAGATCATTTTCCTCGTTTGAATTATTGTTTACTCTCGTCCATCAGTGCCACTCTGGACGACATGCGTCCCACAGCAGAGTATTTCCACCTCTATCGTCGGCAGTTGGTAGAAGGGAAGCCAAAAGTATTTTAAAAAGCATACAAGTGTAACTTCAATTCTAGTTACCCAAGTTTAGGTCACTTTTCATTTTTCCCAAATATATTTACGGTAAGTTTGTGGTTTGTGGTTATTTGGGTCAATTATTCCCACCCATACCTTCAAAAAAACATAATTCCCCATTCTAATTGCGGCACTTTGGCATATTATATTTCCCCCCGTTGTCCCGTCGTAGGTTTGTGGCCAACAACATCATGCTGCTCTCGAAGGCCTTCAAGAAAAAGTTCATCATCCCCAGCTTCGAAGAGTTTACGCGGCAGATTGACAAGATGTACAACAATGCCCAGCAGCAGGAGGGAGGACAAGTAAGTAAAACACATATCCTGTCATTTTTTATTTTTTATTTTTGCTTATTATTGACACTTTCACCCGCACACGCGGCCCCTTTTGCAGGTCGCTGATTACATTCCGCAGCTGGCCAAGTTCAGCTCCGATCTCTGGGGCGTGTCTCTGTGCACCATCGACGGACAGAGGTTCAGCCCCGTTCAGATTTCTGCCCCTGCGCGTGCCGTCACACCAACTCATTCTACCCACCCTTCTCCCGTCCCTGCAGACACTCGGTGGGGGACACCAAGGTCCCCTTCTGCCTGCAGTCCTGTGTGAAGCCCCTGGAATACGCCTACGCTGTGCACGAGCTCGGCAGTGAGCACGTCCACCAATTTGTGGGCAAAGAGCCCAGTGGCTTCAAGTTCAACAAACTCTCCCTCAATGAAGGAGGTGAGCGATGGGCGTCATCAAGTCCAGTGGTCCACACGAGAACAACATTGCCTCAGAGTGCACACCAGATAAAGAAAAAGTGAAACCACACAACAGTAATGAGAAATCTTGGAAACTCTTAGATTAGTGGTCGGCAAAGCTAGCATCCAAAAGTTTCCCAGGTGGACATCGGGTCAGATTGTGTAGCCTTTAATCGCCTCACCCCCTAACATGGTCCCCCCCCCGCGCGCCGCATCTGTGTCTGGGTTTATTAGCTGATGCCGGGTCCCTCTGATGAAGTGTCTCTAATCTCAGCAGTTTATTGCTCCTGTGGTTTGGGACAGATCCGTAATAACGCGCTTGTCATTTCTTGGCCAGATAAACCACACAACCCGATGGTCAACGCTGGAGCCATCGTCATCAGCTCCTTGATTAAGGTAGAATCCCCTGGCCGCATTAATACGATATTGAACCGTTTGCTTAACACTGAGGCTTCTAGTGTGGAGTAGGCAAAATACAAAATATATTCTGTGGTTGCTTGTCATTAATCAGGCTAGTGGAATCTTAGGAGGCGGCGTGCCAGTTAAAGCAGGTGAAATATAAAAAAAGGATATACAGTATATATATATATCTATATATATATTATTATTATCATTTATTATTATTTTACTAGTAAAAAGAAAACACACACTTTTCACTGCTCCCACCAAAGTTGAAAACATAAAATATTTTCTTTTATGTTAACATTTAAATAAATCAGGTCAGGCTTCAAATAACTTATTATTATCTGATTGGATTTATCGGATTCATTCCACCAAGGAGCTCATGTTTTTGTTGCCATTGGTTCACGTCTGTCCCTTCAAAGGAATACTGATTTCCATGAAGGGGCTGGGGTAGGACCCCCCCCCCAAAAAAAATAACAATTTTGAGTGTTGGCACACTTTCTACTTGTGAAATGGGAGCAGGCCCCAATCTAAAATGAATGAAATCTTGATAACGTAGCGGCCCTCTTGACAGCACTATAAGCTGCGTCTTGTTTTTGGGTGTATGTGTCAGGGCTTTGAGGGTCTTCCTGAACTCACTGCTGAGGAACAACGTCAGCAGCAGCTACAGCGTATCTTATCAATCATCCACCGGCTGGTCACTTGATGCCCACAGTAGTTGGACTATGGTCACCGCCATCGGAGTGACCGACCGTCAGACGTTGTCTGTGAGCTTTGACCTTAAAAAAAGGCCGGTTGGTGTGTGTTAGGTGTGCGTGTGTGTGTTGGGGGGTGTTGGAGCTTTATATGGATGTGACTTTGTTTTCCCTGTAGTTTTTCATGATGTTTCACAGCTTGCCCGAAAGGACCCCGGGTCTCTTATCAAATGTGGGTCAGGTTCAGCAGTGACGGAGACACGGTGTGTTTGGGCCTGACAGCAGGGGCGTGTGTTTGCCTCTGGCCAATCACAGCCCCTCGGAAGAGAAGGTGTGCTCACCACTGTCCCTTATACAACGTTTGTGGACAGGGGGGGAATACTGCGTGAGCACAGTCCATATACTACAGTAGTTGTGTATTTATATGTATGCTGAGGAGCTTATATACTGTACTTATGTGTGTCAAAAGAAAATGAAGAACAAAGTGTTCTGAGGAGCAGCTCCTCAAGTTTAAATATCACAGACTTCAACATGTTATTCCAATTACCTGAACAGACATAAAATCCACTTCTCTATGAGTCATGAAATGGGTCCTCGGGTCATCTCTTCACTCGTGGGGATTTCTGGTATCATTTATAATTAGAATCATTAAACATGGTGCGCTCTCACAGCTTGGAATGATCCTTTACAGTCTGCCATAAACAGCCCTCACCCAGGCCTCACGGAGAACGTTGCCATTTTCAAGGACGTTCGAACACGCGTCATGTCCACGTCACACCTCGCCGCCCATGCAGGACTCCCTTCTAAACTATGCTGTCCTGTCAAAGGACTCAAACACTGCCATCTGTAGGGACTCGCTGTCTCTCCGGGTCTCTAAAACTGACATAAGAAAATAATATGTTTTCCTCCCATTTGTTGACAGCCTGATTCCAATAAAGCCGAGAGGTTTGACCATGTAAGTCGTTGTCCTCTTTGCACCTGATTCGCCACTGACCGGTTTGATGCCCCTATTGAACCATCTGTACATATGATGCTATTGCAGGTGATGGACTACTTGAATAGCATGGCCGGTACGGAGTATGTGGGCTTCAGCAATGCAACGTGAGTACCGCGCATTAAGAAAATGCAAATGTCGTTTGCCTTGTGAGATGCAGTGATTTTTTTTTTTTTCATGCCAATTCCGGCAGTTTCCAGTCAGAGAGGGAGACCGGTGATAGGAATTATGCCATTGGTTATTACCTGAAAGAGAAAAAGGTGAGGACCTTTTCTGCGATTTGTTTATTTATGCATTCCACTTAATCACTTCATCCCTGATTCTTTGTGTGATGCCCTGAAGATTATGCCCTCACTGACTGTGATTGCGTGTTGTTGTCGTCGTCCTTGCAGTGCTTTCCTGACAACTCGGACATGAGTGCAGCCCTTGACTTCTACTTTCAGGTGAGACAAATATGGCAATCACAGGGTGACAGCAGGAAATCAAGAAGTCGTTACACGCAACCACAAATCACAGCTCTCCCCTCATAAAACCACAACTGCACCACACACACACACACACACACACACACACACACACTATAACGTGTAAATTACTGAGCACAGCTCCGCAGAAATCCAGCAGCACTGGGGCTCAGTCACGGCTCCGTCCCAGTTTCAATGTCCACTCAGGTGATCACTGAAATTAAATGTGAATATACAATGTGTATATATACTGTATATATATGTATATAATGAATATACATGGGTCTTCCATATGCCTGTTGTTTTGGTTATTTATTATATGTGGAACAAAATGTTCATATTTACCATACCAACGCCAGAGAGCCACTCACCTTCTCATCTCACCATAAAGCAAAGTCTACTTTCCAAGGGGTCTTTTTTCTTTATCTTTCCGTCCCAGTTGTGCTCCATTGAGGTGAACTGTGAGTCAGGAAGCGTCATGGCCGCCACCCTGGCCAATGGCGGCATCTGCCCAATCACGGGCCAGCGCGTGCTGAGCGCCGAAGCCGTGCGCAACACCCTGAGTCTCATGCATTCCTGTGGCATGTACGACTTCTCCGGACAGTTTGCGTTCCACGTGAGTCGCCGGGGATCCGCGTCGGCCTCAGTACTCCACGTGTCAGTCGGTCATTCGATGTTAAAGTTCTGTGATTGGTTTATTCATTTATTTCAAATCAGGCATTTTGCTTCCTCCTCTTGTTCAGGTGGGCCTCCCCGCTAAATCTGGTGTGTCAGGCGCAGTTCTGCTGGTGGTCCCCAACGTCATGGGTATGATGTGTTGGTCCCCGCCGTTAGATCGCCTTGGAAACAGCGTCCGTGGAATTCACTTCTGTCAGGTACGCGCTCGGCGTCACGGCGGTTTCTCTCTGGCTGTATCGGCACCTTGTAAAACATTGCGTCTCATGCCACGCTTGCTTCACTAGGAGCTTGTGTCGCACTTCAACTTCCACAATTACGACAACCTGAGACACTTCACCAAAAAGCACGACCCCAGGAGGAAATCGGATGATGATCCAGTGAGTTCAGCACCCCCCGTGAAGATTCTCGCTTTTTTCCAGGCGACGCCATTTTCCTTCAGGAAACTTCTGACCTGATTGTTTTTTTTGATCTGTTAGAACAAGTCGGTGGTGAAACTGATGTTTGCAGCGCACAGCGGCGACATCTCTGCTCTCACCAGGTAGGAAGAAGCACAGCCACGCCCTTTCCTGCAGTCTTAAATGAGTAATTGACATTTCGGGAAATACACTTCATCACTTTTAGGTTCTCAAGGTTTTGTTAAAGGACCAGTGCATAGAATTTAGGCTGACTGCATTATGTTTCAAGGCTGCTCAGCTCTCAGCCCCCCCCGCCCGCCCCCCCCCCCCCCCCCCGCCCCCCCCCCCCCCCCCCCCCCCCCCCCCCCCTCACTCGAGTTAACCTTTCTGTGCACGCTCCCTCCAGATTTGCCCTTTCAGCTGTGGACATGGAGCAGAGAGACTACGACTCCCGCACGGCCCTCCACGTCGCTGCCGCTGAGGGTGAAACTTCATTATTACCGGATTCCCTCGTCATTTAACTCGGCTTAGATGTTCAAACAAGAGCCAATGAGATATGGCATTGACATGATGAAAAATGTTTTAGTGTGGTTTGCAGGCCTGATCCCACCCACGAGATTTGGCTGATCTCCCTGTTCCTCTTTCAGGTCATGTGGAATCTGTACAATTCCTGACTGAAATATGCAAAGTGAATTCGCTCACGAAAGACAGGTGAGGATTTCATATAAATACCTTTTTTTTCTCCCTCCATCTCCATATTACTAACCGTGACAACCAATTCATCTCCATATTACGTTGTGTTATCTATCAGATGGGGGAACACACCCCTAGACGACGCCATGCAGTTTGGCCATGCTGTTATTGTTAAAGTGTTGCAGGAGTACCAGCGTGCATGTGCTGACAGGGACACCCCAAAAGACACAGAGGGGCAGAAGACCGCTCTGGATACTCTGACGAGCATTGTTTAAACCACACGGCTTGGTGATGCACGTCAGCTTAATTTAAATATGCACCTGAGATGGATGAAAGGACACGGGATGAATGAGTGAGCGAATCTGATGAATTGAAACGATGGAATAGGCTGTGAAGTGAAGGATAAAATTGCTCTTTAGCGCATCTTTTGAGATGGTCGTTTGGTCGAGAATATAAGGTCATCAGTAGAGCAGAATATAAACAAGTGATGGGAATGGATAAAAAAAAAATAGGAATTTACTCCCTGATTTTGGCTCAGTGCAACATTAATGCAATGAGGCATAGCCTCTGATAAAAACAAATGCCACTAAGATATAAATATCCAATATATGTTGCTTTATTTTTTTTGTTAAATATTATTGAGCTATATTTGGCTTGATTATTTCATCCAGGTCTTTTGTGCGGGGAGTGAGTGAATGTTGACATGATAGATAAGCGTACGAAAGTGTGTGTGAGGGTGAATGGGTGAATATAACCCCTGGTGTTAAGAACTGTGAGAAGTTGTTAGACTAAAAACATTGTTTCATAAATATTAACCATTAGTCCTTCGAGAATTAAGTGTAAAAATATTCCTGAAGTTGCTTGTTAATGATTATTTTCTGAAATTCTACCTCATCGAGGCCACTTTATTCACTGTTGCTACCTCGTAGTGGTTGCGCTGGATATTTTCCTTTTTCTGGATTCATTATTCTAATATTATTATATTATTACTATATACGCCAATGTCACTTTCTACATCTGCGTGTCTCAGACCCGGGGAACCACGAACAATGTGGAGGCCAATAGTTTAGCACAAAATCTAGAATGAAATAGATTTTTTGCATGCCAGTATTGCCAACGCAAACAGTCATGTTTGAAGTGATACTTTTTGACACGAGGAAAATGAAAACTGCTGCATGCACCAAGTCCTGCAAAAAAACATTTTATTATACAGTTGAATCATCTCAAATGAATGCATTTAATTCTGTCCTATTTCCATTTCAACAACAGCATGATTCCTCAACAGGACCTTAGCTTTAATCTGCCACTGTAAATATGCGTCTCCCCGTTGTAAATAAAAGAGCAAGAGGATTGTGAAAATAGTTTCAATTTCATTATTTTATAAAACAATACACAGTGTGAACATGAGGCTGTATGGATGGTAAAGATTGAAGCTTTGTAGAGGTCTTCAAAGTCAGAACATATTTAAAGAACAAAAAAAATAACAACTTGGCAGCAAATACTCTCAAAAACGAGCACACATTATTTTCACATCGGTTAGTCTGAGATCTAATATATGAGGTACACACAAAAAGCAGCTTCTCTGACACGATTGCCAGAGGCTGGATGGCGTGTACTGGGTGTCAGAAGTTGGCACCAATACATTTAGAACTCCTTTTTTACATATTGCATTGCAGACTTATGCTAAAATAAAATAAAAATCTGGTTTTGGTTACCTCATAATGGGGTAAATACTAGTAGATTCATCAAGGGGATGATTTATTTTATTTTAGCACAAGGTTGCAAGCTCATACATATAAAAATAAAGAATGGTGCTTTCCAACTGCACTGTATGAACATCGATTGTTAGGAGTCGTATGAAACAGCTGAATGACAGAAAATGAACCATCATCCGTAGTTATGCTGTGAACAAAGGGGGATATTGCTTTCTCTCCTGCCTTTAAGGTAATGTTGTTATAAATGTTTCCATGGTATCAAACCCAGCCCCCAGTTTGTCACGACCATCAGTCATAGGCTTCACTTCAGGTCTTCTGGCTCCTCAAGACCAGAGTGTGTGAGCAGCTCCCCATCCCAGAGTCCAAAGGCAGGGCACAGCGGAGTCTTGAACGTAGCCCTGAAGCTGTGAATGACTCGGGGCTTCTCCACGTCCACCAGCCCCAGGAACCCCGCTTCGTGGTCGAGTAGGATGCCCACGCGGTCTGGCTTTCCCACCAGCGTCACGGGGACGATCTTATTGTTGGTCATGGCGAACCACTTGCGTTGAGCATAGCCGAACACCCAGGAGGCGCCGTTGGTGCCCACGCAGTCGTCCCGGGACATCAACACCTCGGCCACCCCCAGACGAAACTCCTGAGACTTCTTGACCGTCACCTCCCAGTAGTGTCGTCCGCTGCCGATCTTCTCGTCGCCGAAGACGACGGCCCAGTCCCGGAAGCGCTCCGGGTTGTCCTGCACCTTGCTGGGATCCAGGCCCAGCATGCGGTAGATGATGCCGGTGTCTCTCTTGAAGAGGTCCAGACTGCTGTGGGCTGTTCTCTCATCAAGCCTGAACTGCAGATCTACAGAGAAGAAGCAACAGAAAGAGGAATGTATGATTTAATAATGATGCAGTCATGACACTGATCCTATTTTGTGGTTTACCATTAACATGCATTCAAAGTAATAATATTTATTCTGCAGTGAAATGTTTGCTGTGACTCATATTTAATTTAAATTATAAACGTATGCTACAGTTAAAGTGCAGTTGTACATTGAACGAGTTTACATTGAGACAGTCATTTAATGTTTTTTGACATTCTTGTCTTGATTTCTCGCGCTTCGTTTTCGATCCATATATTTAAGACAGGGAAATGTTTGTCTGCCAATTACAAACTTGTTTCGTAAAGATAGACTTCCGCCCTGCACAATGTGGCGTCAAATTAAAGTAAAAGTACCGAAGTATATAGTACTTAGTGGGTACAGGAAATGTGTACAGCAGCATAAGACGCTCGTCCAACCTGGGGTCACACTGGCCTCTGCAGAGCTGCACAAGCTAACGGCTAACATCTGACTTTTGTTGTTTTCTCGGACTTATGCAAGGCGCCAACTCACTGCTGCCTGTGGAGGTGGACAGGAAGCGTGTCCTCGGCGGCAGACGTCCAGCTGACAGGGAGGGGACAGTCCGTCCTGCCCGGACACAGAGACGAGCAGCACCCCGGGCCAGCGCCATGTTTCCGTTTCTGCAGCTGCTGCTTCTGCGCACGTGTGTCGCTCCCTCGGCGGATCAACCCGCAAGCTGCGGTGCGCTGGAGCGCCACCTGCAGGTCCGGAGAGGAAGCGCCGGCAGCACCACGGACAGCGGTCGGTCCTATTTCTTTTCCTGTTAGTTTTATCATCCATTACATATACACCAAATTGTCTCACAGTCCTACCTGACTGTAAAGAAACCATAAAAAATATGAATTGCCATCCTATGTCCCCAATACAAACACAGTCCACTGGCCATTTAACTACTCAAATAAGTTACATATGAACAAAAACGGTGCCTCAGAAAAAGTCACCATATCAAACCTTAATCCCACAGAGTCGATGTTCAGCAATAAAATGAACACAAAGCGATGTGTATCCGTGCCAAGTGACGTCTGAAAATGAGGACACTGTGGGTCAGGACAGATTTGGGACACTTTAACTTCAACTCATGCAGATTAGATAACAAACTGTGTCTTTTGATATCTGCAGTACATATATATATATATATATATATATATATAGACATTTTGGTACTTTTCGTCACCATTGAGTCTTTTTATAGTCCTTATGGTTCTATTTCTAGTTGTTTTGTCTCTTTGTGTTTCTTTGAATTCATCAAATTTAAATAATACATTACTCTCTATACAGCACTATTGGAGGGTATCATCAGATCATTTACTAAAAAAATGGCATGTGGACTTTAGTGATTGACAGTCATGTCAGAGGAACATGGTTTATATATAACTAAACATCATATCTGAATTTCAACTTTTAGCTCACATCTTAACTGTTTATGTTGTATTTCAGAGGAGCAGCCTTTAGGTACAGTGGTGAATGTACTCAGACAGTACAGATTAGGCTTTTCTTTCACTCGTGTTTATGTATTCAAGGTGAATAATGAATCTTTTATGATGTGTAATAAATATTTTGTTATATTAACAAAGCTTGATTCAGCCTTGTTGCGCTGCCAGACCCATTTTTCATGCCAGTATCCAGCTGGGGACTAAATGTCATTCTTTATTCATGATCCAATCTAAACATGGCAAAGACACTATCATTAATTTCCTTTCTCCTTTTTTATGCCTGGTAATGACTTTGCTTTTGAAAGTTGCAGTTCAAAGACCCGCACCCCTCTCACTTCTTATATGGTACAATTAAATGACTATACTCCATGAATTCTTAGTTATTTCAATATGTGAACTCAATTCTTTTTATTGGGTTACCATGAATATGGTAATCAATAATTATTATCATCAACATCCAGAGAGGACTGGACACTCTTTAGCCAGCAGATGTTCCTACACTCATGTAAAATGGCTTGAGAGGAGAGCCTTGGTGTTTTATGGGTAAACTTAAATTAGTTATTGGCACACACAGAATTCAGATAGTTCATAGTTTTGTTCATCTACTAAAATGTGTTTGCATGCTGTTATGCTCAAGATATGCATCATTTGTCTGCTAAACTGCTGCAGTGCCGGTTATTCACCCTCTGGCTGCTTTGCTCTTGGCTCCTGTCCCAAAAATGTACGGACTGCTCTGATTGGTCGGCAGGACCCATGCTTTAATGATTTTCGCTGCTTGAAGGATGCACCGCAAATGTGATGGGCCTCACCCTCAGGTTACAGGTCAGCTGTATACACTGCTGAAGACTCACAAACAGCAGGGTCGGTTTTTTTGTTGGGGGGGGGGTCATACCCATCTGGTTCACAAGAGACCGACAGGTTTGAGACAGTGTGACACTATAACAAGAATAACGTTACATTATGATGTCTATTTGAATGGTGTTTATTATCCAGTTGCATTATGGGAATTGACTGATCCAGTGCTTTCAGAACTTGAATCTAAAGGTCAACTTTGACCCTTTTTATTTTTGTACAATCTGCGGTTATGGTGCATTCATTTGTTTTTTATTTGATTTATTATTCATTGTCCAGGAAATTTAAAGCCACCATCATAACATGATTCTCTCTTTCTCTTTGTTTATTCTCAGGCTGCAGTCTTGTGAAGTGAATGTGTGAAACTAAAGTAACTCAGAGATGAACAGCCTCTGTGTCTCCAGTGCTGCTGCTGCTGCTTCACACACTCAGACTGGAGTAAAAGCTCACGACTCACCAGGATGAAACCAGCTGACTCCCATACACACACACCCACCCGCACTCTCTCTCTCTCTCTCGCTCCCTCTCTCTCCCACACACACACACACACAGATTCCTGAGGGGAGACCATCTCGGGTCTGACCTGAGAATCTCTCGGACTGAGACGGAGAGACGTGCGCACGGAGGAACTCCTCCTCGTAGAGGATGGGAGGTGGTCAAAAGGATTTCTTTTTCCGCTGCCCTCCTCTTGGCGTGCAGGGCTGATGCTGGTGTTGATGCTTCCCGGGACCTAAAACCGACCGGTGCGTTCGCGGGCCGCTGAAACACTCCTTCCTTTTTTTGAGAGAGTGGGGGGGGGGGCGCGGGGGCTTTTTACTGCAACCCAGTGAGGAACCTAAACAACATGCCCGTAGCGCCGCGGTGCTCGCCTGGCCGCCTGTGGGCTGCCCGTCTCTGAGGACCCGTCCTGCCTCCGCCTGCATGTCGCTGTGTAAGATTCACTTTTTTCGTGTCAACCCTCCACTCGCCTGACTTTTGAGGAGAGATGCTCGACGCGTCCGTGCTCTCTCGGCGCGCGTGAGAGATGGCGACCGTCCGGGTGGATAATGGCAGCTTATGCCACAGGTGAATGAACATTTCATTTTTTGGGGGCTTTTTTGTTCCATTCTCTCTCCACAGCGTGTGCGCGACCAGTCACTTTTTTGAGCTTGTTCCACAGCGGGACGATGGACCTGAAAGTAGAACCCGAGGAGCTGGACTCCAACCAGCCTCCACCCATAGAAGTGTTTGCGCACAGCTCGACCCTGCACGGCATCGCGCACATCTTCACCTACGAGCGCTTCTGCGTCAAGCGCTGCCTGTGGCTGGTCTTCTTCCTGGGCTCCCTCACCTTCCTGCTCTACGTGTGCGTGGACCGGATCCACTTCTACCTGGAGTACCCGCACGTCACCAAGCTGGACGAGGTCACGACCCCGATCATGACGTTCCCCGCCGTCACTTTCTGCAACCTGAACGCGTTCCGCTTCGGCCGCGTGACGCGCAACGACCTGTACCACGCAGGCGAGCTGCTGGCCCTGCTCAACCAGAGGTACGAACACGCGCGCACGCACGCACGCACGCACGCGCGACAACAGCTCCGGTGCCCCATGCTTCATCAGCCTGATTCCGTATTCCCTTTAATATCTCACCAAATCATTCGCTGCATGTTCCAGCTTTTCCTTTCACCACTTGCCAATCTCTGAGTGAGTTCAATGTGGCAATAGTTTAGAATGTGCAAGTACAAGTGCTGTTTGATGACACTCCACCGTATTACTGGAGGGAATATTTTACCCTCGCCTCCACTGACATGGATCAGATAGGTCATCACCCTGGGCATCTCAGTGGGCCGCTCACATTCTTTTGCAATGTGATGATCTGCCTTTATTTGTAATTCTTCTAATGTCAGAAATGAATCATTCTAATTGGTGGGAGATTATTCGAAATGATTTGGGTCTATGCGTCTGACTCATCCAATGAGCGTCTCCTAGCTTTACATGGTGTTGGTGCCGTTCACTGCTCCAATCCGCTCAGCCATTATAATCAGAGAAAAAAAACTCCTGCTGCCCTGTCGGTGCAGCTGAATGGTTTGGATGTCCTGTGTATGCACAGGAAGGAAAGATCTGGGGGGGGTACGTTTGCCTCGATTACATCTGAAATGTAGGCGGGGGCCGCTCTGGGTGTGTTGTCATTTGCACATTTAGATGCTCGCTTAAACTTCTGCAGAAGAAGAAAAGGCAGCACTCCTGCATCTTAAATCCACGTGTGTTTCCTATCGGGATGGCTGTCAGACCATGCAGGGGACAGACAAGGACGGAGAATAATGTGACTAATAAAATCTGATAAGCTTTAAAAAAAATAAAAATAAAACACGTCGCTTTCCCTGTCGTGTAGTATCGTTCCGAATGGCCACACAGGCAGCAATAATGAAACAATCAGCAAGCAGCGTCATTCGCCCCGTTTAGTGCGATGGGCAGTGCGTGTGTGTATGTTCACACGTGTGAGAACTGGCGAGAACCCCTGACAGGCTGTCAGTTGAGGAGATGGAGGACAGGACTCAGCACACGGTGCTAAAAGGCCTCTGGTGGCTTTACTTTTATGTGGGTGCACAGCCAACTTCTAACCTAAATCTTTCATGGAGATCCCAGACTGCACACTAAAAGTGGATTTTTTTTTTTGTTTTTATATATATTTTTACCTGTGATGGTGGACTGATCATCATCACTTGCCATCTGGATTCCTTTTACATGAATACATCCACTACGCTCACATTTCCAGGCAGGAGCAAGATTTTTTATTTTTTTTCCCCCCACAGTTGCAGACTGGAGACATAACGATAAAGGATTTCTCCTTCGTTTCCTTCTCGGTGTTTACTCATCTCCACTCAAACACTCACTGAAGTAGGCCTAGTGCTCATTATCCTGCCTCCCTCTGAAAGGATAGACAGGGGATGAAACGGCACACTCGGCTGTTATATATACCCCTGTTCTATTCCATGAGAAGAAAAAAAACCAAAGTGCAAGTGGAAATGAGAGTGAAATCCATTAAAAATTGTTCCCTGCCCACTAATGCTTGAACTCACTGGTCTGGGAAATGTCTTGTGGCGTGATATTTCAGCTGCACACATCCTCGAGTCCGTCGGCTCATGCCTTTGGGATTTTATCCCCTAAGTGCCTTCCTGGCAACTTTGTCCACGACACAAACGGCAGGGAGCGAAAGTCCTCTTTCACTCAAACTTAAACTCTTACCTGAGGGGCTTACCTGAGATCCTTGTGTCAAAAAGCAATGAACCCATTTTAAAACCTGGGCGAGATGAGTTGAAAATATTTGAATGCTTGGAACTGCCAAATGACCTGATGCCCTCTAGCAAAAACGGACATAGTCCGCACCCTGTTTTCTAATAATATACTAATACAAATAAATGCAGTATTGTAATGTGTAAATATGATGCAGAAACTCATAACAGTTGTTTGAACCATATATAACGGCCGAATCTCGTCCTTCTTCATGTACTGTGAATAAACAACACATATACATTGAATGTATAGAATTCCGTGTCACACAAAAGCTCAATAACCTTATGCTTGGGACTGTAGTATTAATTCCAGAAACCTCTAAAAGGCCTTTCATTGGATGCAGTGTTCATAAAGAACGCCACGCAATCTGCTCCCATTGGCCAGTCCGTTCAAATGGTGACATTTTGAATAATAGCACCGTGGGGGTTCACAGCCAGGGTGGAGAGCGGGCACATTTACTCCCTCGAGTAATACGAGGCAGCACGGCCCGATGTCTGTGAGCTCCCTGAACAAAAAAAAAATTGGCAGGCCTTTCTTCTCAGGGTAGAAGAATGGAAATGGTGGGCGATACGAAAAAAAAAATGGAACTAAATACCAAAACGATCCATAACAGGGCGACATCTGGGCATGGCATCATCATCTGTGATGAGGAATATGATGAAACACGGAGGAGACACAATATCGTCAAGGCTAAAACTATCGCCCCCGCTTATGCACTAAGGTATTCCTCTCCATTCTCCAGTGGGACGAGTGAGGTGAAGTACTGCGTAGCCTGAAGCTGCTGCATCCAAAGGGACAGTTGGCTTGATGGGCCGTGCCTCGTGTGAAGTTCATTATATCCTGTAGAATAAAGTGCTCCGCTCTGTTAGTGGTATCGACTCAGCGGCAGAAAAAATACTCGACTGGATTTGGTCTCCACTCTGGCTGGGCGGAGTAAAAGTCCACAATGTTCCTGACGTGTGGGGGAAGAAAAAAAAAAAGTGGAAGGTGGTGTGATGTCGGACTCCGCTGTTGGAGGAAACACATCAACACTCCGCCCCACAGACAGGAAGATCAAATTCAAATACAATAATACCGCGACCTCTCTCGCTCTTTTCCCTTTTGTCCGCTCAGGTACGAAATCCGAGACCTCCACCTGGTGGAGGAGAGCGTCCTGGAGAGCCTGAAGGTCAAAGCCGACTTCCACAACTTCAAGCCGCGGCCGTTCAACATGCGGGAGTTTTACGACCGGACGGGTCACGACATCAGTGAAATGCTGCTCTCCTGCCACTTCCACGGCACCGAGTGCAGAGCCGAGGACTTCAAAGTGGTAGGATGAAAGATTTGATCGTGATTAAAGGATATGTGTGAGGAAATTCATCGCTTTTTTTTTTTTAATCACCAGCACATCTGATTATGAATGATCAAAAACCATGAGCACCAATACTATTTTAACTTTGGGCTGGTTTAAACAATTCTTGTTTTTTTTGTATTTTAATGCAGTTTATTAAAATGTTGTATTGTTATCAAATAAAAATAGCCTCACCACTTGCAGGGACAGCATTTTAACCCGTGACATTTCCTCCACTTGCATATACCCACCTCATTTGCTCTGCCCTGATGCTCCAACGTCATAATTATTGAGTTTGTTATGCCACATGAATAATGCAGCAGACGCATCTCATCATAATGGATAAAAAAAGGAACAACAGATGAAATTGCTCCACGCCATCCTCGCCATCAGGGCTCCAACTCCAGAAAAATGTGCATTTGACGAGGTTGAGCTTCTTTTAAAATACATGTAAAAGTATTTAATTAAAAATGACTTGACTTAACCCTCCCAAATTTACTAAATGGGTTTTGTGAGAAGTTAGTGGCGGACACAAGCCTTGTCCTATAGGCTAATTTCAATATTAACTACTCCCTGCCTTTTATGAGAAATAACATTATTGTTTTTGTAACATTTAAAACCAATCACTGGTGTAAGCTGAATAACATAAATATTCCTTAGCATATAAGTCAAATATACTTTATCGCACCCAGTCACACACAAACGAACTGGCATTTAAGTGCTCCAAATTTCCTGAAAAAAGGCCAAACAAGAATTTAATAACTTCAATTCCCTCCTCTTCTTCCAAAATGTCATCGACTGTCGTAGTCGGTGTCGTTGAATATTAAATTCAACACATAAAATAAAACACTTCACGCTGTAAAAGAAAGGGAAATGAGCCCCATGAAAATTTTCCACTAAACGCTCTTCTCCTACACTTGTGCGATTGGTTTTTGTTGTTTTCTTTGGGAAGAATGCTTTTGATGTTTGAATATGTAACGTGCAGACAACACACCCCCACGTGACACAGATGATCTATTTAGAGTGGGTTAAAGAGTAACGAACCCCCTACAGCAAACAAACAACAAACCTCTGAGCGAACCGAAGGAGAAGTGTGTCATTTTCTGACCTGAGGACCCCCGCTGTGTTTTCTCCGCGGCTGCTGCTGGTTTACGTCCTCTGGGGAAAATTGGTCTCAGTCCATGAGAGCTGTGTGGCTGTGTGGGACGCAGAGGCAAAAATTGCAAAGTCAGACTTACAACCTCTCTCTCTCATCATTTTTTTCTCTGTCTCTTGACGATGAGGTGGGGGCGTGTCGGTGGGTCGGCGCGTGACATGTTTGGAATCTGTGCCCGAGAATCCTTTAGCCTTTTGATTTATGGAGCTGAAACCCCATGGCACCGTGTTAATGTTCACATCTCCCTTTTCCTCTTCTCTTTTGTCAGATGTTTCTACCTCAAAAAAAACAAAAAAACAAGAGGGGGGAGGTGTTACAGCCGCGTCCCGCGAAATGGAATCCTTGTGTAGAAAGAGCTGTGCATGTGGAGCAGTGCAGTGGGAGCGGCGTGGTGTGAGTGTGTTACACTGACGTTATATATGAGACTGACTGATGCCCCGGGAAGTTTTTTTTGCCTGCAGCAAAAAAAAAAAAAAAAAAAAAGCGGAGCTGCTGCCTGGCTGTAATGCCTCTGCCATAAAACCCTGCTGTCGCTGCTGGCACACCCGGACACAGTTGCCAATAGTCTCTCTGGCATCTGATGTGTTTTTTTTTTATTTGGAACCCAACATTGATCGCTCCACACAGCAGCCTCCCTCAACAGATTGGATTAAGGTTTACGGTGGTGTTTTTATTTGATTTTTTTTCCCCACTCAAGAAGATTCCCCCGTTTATCTCCGGCGCACATCTGTGGTGCTGTGGAACAAGTGGTCTGTAAAGTGAGTGGTGGGTGTTTCCATTGAATACAAAAAAAAAAAAACCCCAACACGATGTTAACCAATGACCAAGCTTCTCACACGGCCACTTGCTGTGGCTGCAGAAATACAGATGCTTTGAGGAGATATTTCTGCTTAGGGGCAATTTTCCCTTTTTTTTTTCCTATGAAACTACGAAAAAGCCAAACTGCTGGGCTCCTTTTTATGTCTCCACATGCTGTTTGAAGCTGAAAGATTGGTGGAGAGTCCAAGATTTGTGTCTGGCAGCGAGGAGAAACTCCAGATCTATTTTAGATCCCCGCACTAGACGGCTTCCCCACATTAGTAGAGTAATCGCAGCACAAACAGAGTTCCATGTGTACTGGGATATGGAGGGTTTGACGATTAAAGACTTGGACTCTAGTAATATTATATATAAATATTTCCCAGCACTAATATATATATATATATATATATATAATGATTTCATTTTTTTTATCGTGATTAATCGCGATTAATCGCATTTTTTCCTACGATTAATTGCTTTGATATGCAAAAACTTCCATAGCTAATTCAAACGTAATGTGTTGCTCACTTCTATTTTAAAAGTACCGGAAGGTAAGTAGTATGAACAGAATATATAATATAACAGGCCCAGTTAGCCTGCCTAGCCCAGGCTAACTCCCAGCCAATGGGTGCAAAACAAGGAGATTCCAGAGATCGGCAGTAACCCAATGGAAGTATGGGAAATAAATCAGTGCGGACCTCTTCTTTTTATTTAGCAGAAGTCCTGATCTGTGCCACTGCCTCGTGTCACGGAGGTTTTACGCTGTCCCTGAATTATTGCACAGCATAAACATTTGCTGCTGGAGTTAAAGGGAGCCGGGAGGTCCGACACAGCTCACATCAGCGATGCGGTCGCCGTCCAGAATCGCTCCGTTGCTCCAATATTCCTGCCCAATATTCAAGGGGGTAGTCCGCAGCAAAGGACAAGGACCTAAATGCAGACAAACAGGCACGTGACAGGGAGAAAGGGGTTTTTGTGGAATTGTTGAAGGCAATATAGGGTGAACAGATTTAGACACCCTGTCAGACAGTAAACGCAACGCAGAGTAAACAGAGGCTGATTTTAAAAGAAATGTCATTGTTTTGTTTTTTTTTAACCAGAGACGGTTGTCTGCATCTTAGGCATTCAAGTGAAGAACCACACGGCTTTGTCCAACGGAGGATTTCAAAGGTGTTTTTTCGGAGCTCTGGCCGTTGATCTAAAAATTGGCGTGCGTTCCTCTCAGACTACTTCTTGCTGTCTACCTTGGTTAGAAATGAAGCGGGTTGGCGGTTGTCGCGGCCAGACTTTAATGGAGATAATGGACAAGGTCATCCAGAGCGTTGCGCTGGGCCTTTCCTGCGAGAAGAATCACAGCCGGCTTTTGGAATGTTCAGACTCACCTTACACAGCGTTATGCTCTGACTGAAATGTTTGCTGTAAAAAAAAAAAAAAGACAATAAGATTACAGGGCCCAATATTGCCTCTCGGCTCACCTTCACACTGAAACGTAACGGGCCACGTTAATGGGTTTGTTCTCCTCAGAGGAGGATGAGAAAATATGAGACCCCCCCCCCAAAACAAACAGCTGCTTGAAAAGGCGAGGCGGAGATTGTGTTTCTGGGAAATTTAAAAGGTGCAGTTGTTGTTGGCCTGCTCCTGAACCCCAACATTGCCTCGTGCCTCTTCCCTGATCGGATTAGAGACGGATCCTGGTCGCGCTGCCAAACATTTGCTTATTGCCGCCTCAATAATTCATTTCAGCACCGGAATATGAAATGCACATGCATATTAGGCATGTAAATAGTCATGTGTGTGTGTGTGTGTGTGTGTGTGTGTGTGTGTGTGATTGAACACACCCAAGCACCTTGTTGACCTTTCTGTGTTCACCTCGAATTTCAGGGGGGCGGATAATTCATGTCCTTGTTCATTTGTGGACAAGGCCCAGGCCATTTTTCAAACTGCCTCTTCCATCTCCTCGCCCCATTCCCTCTTTTTTTCGGTTTTAATTTCTCCACTGTGTCTACTGTGATAGTCATTTCTCTTCTCTTTGAAGAGCACCGGCCTGCCTGGGAAAATTGCATTTGGCCAGAAGATAGCGGCGGCGGCGGCGAGGTGTTTCCCCCGGAGAGCTTGAAGGCCTTTATTTCTCTCCTCTCTTTGTTCTCCACATCACCGCACAGCTGCGGAAAAAGGGGAGAATGCACTTCCTTTGAGGAACGTCTTTTGATGCATTGCATGGTTAATCTTGTCATTGTTCCATTGCAAAGTGCTTGATGAATAAGGAAAGAGGCATGTCCCACATGACTGTTCCTGGCGAAAAGATCAAAAGGGGAAAGAAAGAGGCCGATGAGGAGCTATTTCAGGCCGCCGGTGATCAGAATACAGATTCTTTTTTCTTTTTTTTTGGAGAGATATTGTTCATTGAAGTAAAAGAGAGTTCCTGAATCCAAATCGGAAAAAAAAAAAAGTTTTAGAAAGAGATTTAAAAGAGGCTCCAGGCTTGTGTCTGAGTCATCCCTGGATCTCAGTGGCGGTCAATAAATACGACAGATTTCTCGGACACAGCGAGTCACTTGCTGCGGACCACCAATACCTAAAAAGTGGTCCCTTTAGATTTTGAACAGATTCGACAGGGGTGTCATCAATGTTCTCATTCTCCTGACCAAATTCCATCCCAGACATGATCACATCCCGGCAGTACAGTACATTTTTTTTTTTTTTTCTTGCATGATATGGCAGGTTAATTGATCGTTTTGTGAAAAAAGGGGGAACTATCGGACTCCTGGGGAAAGCGATTGGGTTCCTTCACTGGGAGAAACCACGGCCGACACGGATAAAAGCCTTCGTGGCAGTTATTACTGATTTATCAAAAAGCACCCAGTGCGCCTCCGCCGCTCCTCCGCTGTGGAAGAAAAAATCATCACTGCTAATTGGACTCGGAGGTATTTCTCTAGGAGACGGCAAACGGTGCTCTTTAAAAAAAAAAAAAAAAAAGCACAGCTCCCCATCAGTGAACTCCAGCAGAGGGGAAGGTGGCGGGGAGTCCCACTCTGACAAGTCCTTCCCTTTGGTCTTTTTGATTTATTTATTTATTTTCTGTCTATCAAGCTCCGGCTTTGACAGCTCTACCTGGGGAATAAATGCGCTTTATCGCCGAGCTCCCGGCGCGCTGCCGTCGGGACAGTTGTGTTGGCAATGTCTGTGCTTCTGATCGCCGCCGCCGTGTGTTGAGAAGGCCGCCTGCCTCCAACGGGGGGAAAAAAAACAGAGGGTCCCTGAATTGTAGATGGTTACATCATCTGCAAGCTGTGCGGCTGGGTTTGTAAAAAAATAAAATAAAAAATAAAAAAAAAGGGCTGGTGGAGTTGTGTCACCCTGTAAGCACCGTTTTGTTATAAAGCCAGTATACATTTATTAAATGGCAACCGTTTCCCAAGGCGTTTTTTGAAGAAATCACCCTTGGCATATTTGCATGATGCAGCAAAGACATGAAGCGGCTTTGAGTGGCCGAAATGGGACAAAATGTCCATTTCCAGTCCAGTTTTGTCCTGGTCAAATGTTCAAACTCTGCTCCTGTATAGCGACGCGCTGACGCCGATGGCTTGGAACTTGAAATCGTAATGATATATACGGGCTGCAAACAGGCCCGGGTGCACTTGGGCTGTGCCGCGGTCGTGCGCGCGTTGTAATTCGACTTCATCCCCGACCCGAGATCTCAAAGAGGATCTCCGGAGGGTGACGATGAGCTCCGATTTCCGCTCCGGCTCTGCTGGGAGCTCCGCCCATTTTTCCCTGGGCAGATTTATTTCTCTGTTTCCTCTGGGGTTTTTTTTTTCGTGGCCTCATGTGCAGCCGCCCACTCACACTTGTGGGCTTGTGGGTCAGCACCACTGCGCTCCACTTCCTGCCTCCTGCGCTGCATTTGTAAACTTATGTCACCTCCTGGTCACAGTGTTTACAGCCCCCCCCCCCCCCCCCCCCCCCCCCCCCCCCTGGTCACAGTGTTTACAGCCCCCCCCCCTCCCCCTCCTCTCTCCCCTCCCTTCTCCGCAGTTTTCTGCACTCCCCCGTCGTCTCCAACCCCTGTGTAGTTCATTCTTCACATCAATCCCCACGGGCATGAAAAATCCTCATTACGTTTTCGAGTCATGCCCTCTCCTCTCCTTTCTTCCTCTTTCCTCCCTTCATTCATATGCCCTTTGTTCTCCATGCTCCCTTGACATCCCGGGGAATTCAGGAAGCCCCAGATTTGAATCAAACCCCAAAAAACAACAAAAAAACTAAAACAGGAAATAATAACAACATCTCGATAAATGGAGCACAGAAAGTCCCAACACATCCCACACACACACAGTGAAGATTACATTAATACTTAAGCCCCGGTGCTGAAGGAGGTGTATTTAGTGCTGACCACCTTTAAACACTGATTGAGGGTCTGAGTCACCACATTACCCAGATCAGCAGGTGAATACTCGGGGCTCATAATGGAAAGTAATCCCGGGCACAGAAGTCATCAGTCAGCACGGCGACCGCCAAACGCAGCAATAGCGCTGGACTGCAAATTTATTGTTTGTTTAAAAAAAAAACTTTAATAAGCATCCATCTCCTCCTCATATCCCTGCAGGTTAAGGCCCCTAAAAGCATCATGCGTGCAACTATAACGGCAGGCTTAATTGCAAGGAAAGTCATTGCTGTGTCATTTCAGTAACTGCGAGGGGACATTCCTCTATGTTCTCTCCAAACGGGGCAACAATTTGAACCCAACTTGAAATATAAATGGGAAATAAAGGAGTTGGTCTGGTTGAATGACCTTAATAGAGCACGGTTGAAAAGTGAAATTCCTAAAGTTTCATGTTTATCCCGATGGATAGGCTGACTTTTCCACACCCCCTCTTTCATCCTTTTCATGCACACAAACAGACACGCATGATGTCTTTTCTTCTACCTCTCTTTTTCCATTTCTGTCTCTCAATTGCCCCATTACAGACACGCTCCTTTGTTTCGTATCATTAGAGGGCAGAGCCCCTGGAGGCCAGACACACAGAGCCACAGATAGTTTTCAGAATGAAGGCGGGGGGGGGGGGGGGGGGGGGGGGGGGGGGGGGGGGGGACGATAGGAAATCATAAAATGCAGGTAAAAAAGAGGCGGAGATAAAAAAAAATATATATATATATATAAAATGGACACATCGATCATTTGTGGAGATTCAAAGCCTTTCCACTTGTTTTAGCAAACTAATGGAATAAGCAATACTCCCAGTGTCCTTTTAACTGTAAAATTCACTCCAATGACCCCAGAGAAAATTGCTCATCCCAAAGCCCCCAGATACATTTTAAAGGCTGGACAGGCGCACAGCAGCTCCATGACTCCAGCTGGTTTCCAGACGGATCAGTAATGCTGCTCGAGCACGCTCTATTTGCCCAGGCCTGAGAGGGGGAAACGCTTTTTACAAAGACATTTCGGACCAGCGAGAGGGATGAGGGTCGGGGGAGACAGCAGGGCTGAAAATAGCCTGGGTTGGCTGCACTGTTCTGCACATGGTTTATTTATCCTGAGGAATAGTGCAGGTGACTGGGGGGCCAGGCTCTGTGTGGGTTGGAGGCGGGCTGGCAAAGGCTGGATGTGACTCAGACTACTAGATGGAGTTGTGTGTGTGTGTGTGTGGAGGGGGTCCATGCCGCAGTTCCGCCGCCGAGCTCCCGTGTACTCGCCTGACCCCAAATCAGACTAATTGTGTGTTTCCAGTGGTTGACTGGGAGTCACAAGGGCCTCTGCTCCATGGAACAGACAGCCCGGGGAGTCTGTGGTGGGGCGTAACCGAGTACATTTACTCAAGTACTTTATTTGAGCGTAATTCTTCCAAATTTCCATTTTATGCCACCTTAGATTTCTACTCCATTACATGGCTTGGCTTTACCCCCACTGTAGCTACGAGACAGCTTTAATTAGATACCTCGCTCCAGTTCAACAACATTTTAGAAGACCGTCAACCAAAAGACAGGCAGTAAATATCTTTATGTATAGAATATCGGTTTTCCGTTTTTTTTATTTTTTTTGTAATTGATCCTAACGTATACTTTCTTCGTTCTTTACAGGCAGGCGATTTATTGACCAAACACACTGAGGCCTAAATGAAGGCAAAATAACGAATCTTTCCAAGGTTACCATGTCAGATTGAATAACCATCACAACAATTTTTTTTTTTCAATTCTATGTAATGCTGCGGCCCCTGAAAATATGTGTTAGAATACAGAGCGGTTAAAAAAGTGTTTAAAAGAATTTGTGCAGTCAGGGGCGCCGATAGGCACACACACACACAGACAATGCATGCCCAACATTCCTTCATTGTGCAGGAACAGGCACTGCAGACATAGCTGGGCTGGATGGATAAAAAATAAATAAAAAATGTAAACGCTCAAATAATCTGGCCGCAGTACAAACGGCACTGACAAAGAAACACACACAGAAGGAGAGGGCGGCAAGCGGTGGGTTTTCACTGAACTGAATTCTGGGGGTCTTTTCTTTTGGCGTGTAAACTTGCCCAAAGCAGTGTGTGCAGGCAGACGGAGGCTCTGTGTGCGACGGGGGGGCATGGAGAAAATGGAGGGCAGGGCACGGAAAAGTGAGAAAGGACAGATGGGAGCGGCTGCAGTGGCAGGTGAGCGCGCGGGGCCGGCCGCGAAAAAGCCCCCAACCGGGCAAGGACAAATGGGCGGAAAGACCAGGAACACAACTAGGAGCCGGGGGCCTGTTATTCAGAGCAGAAAGGACGAGGACTATCATGAGGAATGGGAGGAGAGAGCAGCGGGAGACGGGAACAAGTGGGGGAACAAGTCGGCCTTTCTCTCCGACACTGCTTTAATGAGTCGTTTATTTGAATTTGCGCAAAGATCCTGCCCAAATTGAGTCGGCTCACATTCCATTTTTTTTCTTTTTTTTGTCTGACACACACACACACACACGCCCTGGTAGATAAACCAGCCGCCTCCTGGGAGGAAAACAGCCGGGTGGACTGTTTAGTATTTCCTGGATGGGCCTTTCCACCTCAGCCTGACATTTCCAGCACAATTACCCAGCTAATCAGTTCAGCGGCGATGGCTCCCGCATTTTGCCGGCAGCTCCAGTGGAGGCAACGTTTTCTTTATTGTTGTTTTTTCCCCCTTTTCTTTTTATTTATTTATTTTGTATTTTTTTTTTACGAATGCCTCGGCGAGAAATATCCACACGTTGACGGAGGGGAGTGGCTCGAGCTGTGTGTGCCGAAATTGGGATGCGAACCCTCTTGACAGATTATCACGATGACATTCTTGTGTTTTCAGCACGGAATACAATATAGATTGAAGGTAGACAGACATTTACACGCTGACTGGGAGAGAGGCTGGAATCCAGTAACTCCAGTACTATGTTGCTTCCTCGAGGTCAGCCGTTACAGGGCCAACCGTTAGGGCCCGGTCCTCATTGCAGGGGCCAGGCCCTTATTTCCCCGTCTGCTTCTCCACTTTCACTCTCGTAATAAAACAAAAATAACTTTGGAAGGGGAACGGGGAGGTGAGATTCAGTTCGTCATTCAGGGAGTAGCAGAATGCGAACTGTACCCACAAAAGTTGTGTAGCCGCATTTTGTGAGCTCACGGAATCCACCAATACATTTTGTTTGTTTGATGGAATAGGTACGTTAAAAAGATATACTTTTTGTATTTCCTCAGGCCATGTACATTCTCTTTTTTTTTATCAGTGCTGTTTTGACTCATTTTTCCCTTTAGCTGTGAAAGGACTCTATGTTTACTCCTCTCGGCCGATCTGTGCTGCAGCTCCAAAGGATGTACAGGGAAAAGGACACTTCTTTGACTTGATCATAGACGAACTAGAGAAAAAAAAATGCAATCATCTTCCTGCACGCACAAAAGGACCACCTGAAGGAGGACTCACAGAACACATTGTACCTCCAGCAGAAGGTCAAAGCATCTCAAGTTGTGAAAGAGTTGTTCTTTTAACATCACGGACAATATATTCACAATTGAGTGGTGGAGATTTGCATATCTGAGTGCTTCCTCAACTTGAAAATGGATCCAAAATGTCAAAACTGCCGTCAGAACCAATTCCTGCCTCGAAATGTTGTTTCCAATTATACGTGATTTCAGTAAGCATTACAGGCAGTACTACCAGAACATCCACCACTGCAGTGCCTGCCTGCGTGGGGCCCAGACCCCTATCTCTGGGAAAAGTCAATTGGCGCTTTCTCCCCGTGGGTCATGGTATCTCTGCTGCTTTGATAAATGGAGCAGGGCTGAAGTTGAAGCCTTGGCCGAGTTGTCTGATGCGCCGTGTCTCCGTCTGGGTCCTCCAGGGACGCACCTGTTTAAAGTGGCCGCAGCGACTTGTTATGCTCCCCCCGTCGTCCGTCTCTGTAGCTGCAGATGCTGCTGTCTGACCCTCAGGACCCCGCCGGTTCAGCCACTTCTCTAGCCCCCCCCCCCCCATATGCCTCAGGGACACCTCTGAGTCCCATCCAGGCAGCTTGGGCCATTAAAAAAAAAGTTTTCAGTCCTAGAACTACAAAACAAGGTTGATGGAAGATGGCGTCACACTTCTCAGACAGCCTCAGGCCTAAAATGTTTGGCTCCAAGTGATGCAGAACAATTGGCACACTTCCCCTCGTAACCTGGTTCAACCGCAATTCTATCAATTATTCAGTATCTCTTGGATCAGAAGGCGCAGACTTTGCTTTTCAGTTTTCCGAGACAGATCCTTTACAGATGAAGCTAAAAAATGTGTGGTTTCAACAACGGTCGCAGCTTTGCCGTTCACCTCTTATTTATGTACACACACACACACACACACAGACCCAAAAACCCAGGGCTCTGAGATACACATACATACTTACTTCAGTCACAGACAGAAAACGAAAAAATGATTAATTCATGCAACCAAACTTGTCTCTGTGATGCCAATCGCAATATTGCCAATGCAGTACATAGCAAATCAGCTGGTATTGTCATTTCTTAGTTTTCTCTGGATGTTGTCCTTGTCAAGGTCTGCTTTCCATTCTGTTCACTACTGCTGACTTTTTTTTTTATGGATCATTCATCATGTCCAACTCATTTCTGAAAAAAAATGCCTCCTCCGCTGCTAAATGCTCCATTCCCCACTAGTTACTGTCTAGGGCAAGTAGAGTACGGCCTTTTTTTTCTTTTTAGCACTTTTTTTTGGTTGATAACGGCTAGAAGAGCGGTGAGAGTGAACCAAAACAATAAAGCCCCCGGCTGGAAAACCACATTAATGAGCTGAAACACGCTTAAAAGCTCCCTGGGAGTGACAGGAACTGCACAGTTGGGCCATAATTCTCGGTGGCCTTGTCATTGTCGTTAACGATGTAATATTTGACATTTTCACATACCCGTATGATCCGTTGCTAATATAAAAAAAAAGCTCATTATCTCACTATCAAAGAGCTGAAAAGCATAATTGTTGATGTGAAATGATCGTCATTTGAAATGAGCCACAGCCAATGCAATGTGAAGTACCCTGTGCGGACGGGAAGGTTAATTAAAAAAGTAAATAACTAAAGACAATAACCTACTTATGGAAGGCCACTGGACAATCAGAGCATGAGGCCTTGTAGTGGGAAATTCGTTTTGGCCTGATGGTCCCTCTCATTAGAAGTCCATTGTTGCTCGGTAACCAGGGAGTGACTGGGCACGTGCGTGTGTATGTGTGTGTTTTTCAAGAGTTATCAGTGCCCCGTGTTATCACCTCTAACACCTTATTAAGGGCAGAGTTGTTTTCATTATAGAGCCGGAGGAGATCATTTTGAGTGGCATTCATTAGGGTGTGTGTTCTATTAGCATTCGAAGACAGACAGATGAGTTCCACTCCGTGAGAGTGGGCTGCGCAGGTCCGGATACGCAAGGATGGAGAAGGAATAATGAATAGCAGCGGAGGGGAAGAGAGAGAGGGATGCAAATGTCAGAGGGTCCCAGCTGCTGTAAAATCCAATGAAAAATATAAACAAAGCTTACAAATGTGTCGGTTTAAACAAGCAATGTGGAGTTTAGAGGTCAAGAAATAAAAATGACTCCTGTGCTGGACCAAAAGAAACAACCATCCATCCGTCCCTGAGCTTTATCACCCATGGCTCGAGTGCATCGGGAAATCAAGAGATTTTTTTTACCTTCATCACGAGATCCAGTTTAAATAGCTTCTCCCACTTTGCAGCTCCATTAGTACACTAAAGGGCAGCCTTACGTCATTCAAAAAAAAAAATTAAACCCAAAGAGACTATCAAATCACCCAGAATAAATGAACAAATGTGTCCCTTGGCAGGATTTTAAATGAAAAAAAAAAGCCACTAATAAGAGTCACTCTGCCGTGCAGTTCGTTCACATATTTAAAAAATAATAAGCTTAACATTTAATGTTTTATTTTTATTTCTTTTATTTCCCACTCCTTCACCACAAAGTGAACTCACCGGATCCTCAGGTGGATCGGGTACACTCTCCACACCGCTGGCGCCGACACTCTCACTAATGCCTTTTTTTGTAATAAAAATGAGATTTGGATCTAATCCCCTTTTTTTTTTCCAAATGGGTGCCTCAGCTTTATCATGAGTCTCGCCTGCAAAATGTCAGCAAGCTGATGTTGTTGGGGGGGGGGCAGGGGGGTTCCTCCATCCGAGGAAGAGGATTGTATTTATTTTTGTTTTGCCTCCCTCCTGGGCTTTCCTGGAAATGAACAAATAAACTCAGAACAATCAAAGAGAAAGAGATCTTCAGTGGGATTTGTGTTTGGGATTCGAGGGCCGTCTGAAGGAGCTCTCGGACTCCCACTACCCCTTTTCTGTCACCATGGAAACCTCATCCAGTCGAGGGGTGGTACAAGCCGGACCCTCAACTTTCCCCCAGCATTGCCCACTTGCTGTAAGCCAAGTGGAATTTCTGAAATGAGCCACTTCCCTATAAAATGGGGAAAAAAAGGGGGGAAGCATTACAGCGGAAAGCATTTTATAAATTCTTTTCACCATTTGCAACGGATAAGAAAAGAATTGAAATCCATTACAGTGGCTCCGCAGAGAGATATCAGGAGGAAATATTTATAAGAGCCAATCATTTGCAGATGCAAATCAATTTCCCCGTCCATTTGTCACAGCGCTGCGTTGACTCGGTTTATAATCGCTCGCCTCGACCGTTTATTGGTCGCGTGAAGTATTGTTTGAAATGTTTTTTTTTTCGCTCCTTATTTGCCGCAGCTTCCAATTATTTGTGAATGTTTTGCAAATGGGCCCGGATGGATTGTTCTGCCAATTTATTTGCCACTCACTTCCACGCACACACACACACAGCAAGAGTATTTCTTGTTGTGCTATTTTTTTTTAACTCTGTGTTTTCTTAGTGGGACTTGCACACTGGGGGGCTGCTTCCAGCTTCAAGCCAACAACCGTCTGGGAAAATGAGTGTTGGCATGAACACACCGCCTTGTGTCTGCATTCAATTTGTGTGGTGTTTTTCGAATCGGTGACATAACCTGATATATATTATAAACAAAACAAAAAAAAAGAACATCAGAAAGTAACCCCATGAGGGATAAAGAATAGACAAAAAGAATGAACATTAAAAACCATCGTGTAAATGAATTAGGGGTGGTTAAGCAGAGGTGCATTTGCATTTACCTCATCTTTAATGCAAATGCGCTGCATCCATGTGGCACCTTTCCGGACTATTGATAAATCAAAGCACTTTGTGACGTCTCTCCTATTCACCCCGCCACCGACACACACACACACACACACTAGCACAGTGTGAAAAATATTTCTGCGGTAAATCATAAAATGTAAGTGTAGAATCGAGCCTCTTGTTTTGTCTGCGTATCCACGTCCGTTGTGGTGTGTGCTCACCGGTTTGCTTCAGGCGAGGGGGGGGGGGGGGGGGGGGCTGGGGGGGGGGGGGGGGGGGGGGGGGGGGGGATAAAGGGAGCAGACCCGACGCTGATCAATAACGCTGTAGGAGGGAAATGTCACCGGCACGCAGGCAGGGATTTTTTTCTTTTTTCAACTGAGCGGGTCAAGTCTGTCTCATGACAGGTTAAACGTTTCCTCTCGCACGTACGGCTCCTCAGGCTCGTGTCTGGACTATTTCAGATTTACACTCTATGTGTGAACGGGTTTCTCGTCCCTTTTCCGACGCGGGCCCCTCTCCTACTATATGTCCCCTGGATTGCGTCAAAAAAACAAAAAAAACACAGACATGTGAAAAAGACATGAAAATGGCTGAAAATCCTTTTCAGGGGGTCTGCTGGGCTCTTTGACTACATCAAAGTGTGTATTTCAGTTTCTCCCGTCTAGAATTTGCATATAAGACATCCAAAATGACCAAAAAGGGCCTGGATGCGGAATCTGGTGATGTGGTTTGAACTCTGCTGACTCTTCAGAGACGGCGCACGTAGTTATATTCTCTTTCATGATTGCTCTGACTGCGGTTAATTAATTTTTCATTTATGGAATTATACCCTAAGGCGGCTAAATTAGCTTGACCAGGACGCTGTACGCCTATTTTACCCGGGATTCATCTGACAAACGGGATATGTCCTGTGACGTGTTGACCTTTTGGGCGAGTGTGCCGTCCGGCCTCCCCGCTTGAACCGCCTCTTGTTGTCGCTTGGAGGTCGCGCAGGTAGAGGCGTGTTTGGAAACGTCGGAGAGGCTTACCCGCACTCTCGGCGAGATGAATTTATCTCCTGGTATTCAGCTACAGCATGTGACAGGCCGGGGAATCTGAAGCCTCAGTGGATTTCTCTCGGCAGAGTGCGAAATGTGTCACACGGAGGAGGTTCACTCCAGGGGAAGAGCTGCGGGAGTTTTTTTTTTTTTTTTTGACAGATTTGCCGCCCTCTGACAGGCGCCCCCTGTAATGAAGGCATTCATTAATTTAGCTTCATCCCACCTTTGCCTGGGGGGGGGGGGGGGTGTTCAGGGAATTGCACAATTAAAAGTCACTTGATGAAAAGGTGCACTTTTCAAACAGGAACGCACCTTCCAGCGGCGCCTCAATCTGTCATTTGCTGTTTTCGAAGTTTTTGGAGCCGGGCCACTCTTGTCCGGCTTCCAGGCCGGGGGGGCGGGTCTACTGTACGAGCTGGTCCGTACTCATCCCTCAGAGGAGTTCAACGGCTTCACTACAGCCACTCAGATGTTGAATCATAGCGCTATTCCTAAAAATAAATCCTTGAGTTGTGCAACACGACTGCGTGCGTGTGTGTGGGTGTGCGTGTGTGTGCGTGTGTGCGTTGGTGCGTGCGTGTGTGTGTGCGTTGGTGTGTGTGTGCGTCCGTGTGTGCGTGCGTGTGTGTGTGCGTGCGAGTGTGTGTGTGTGTGCGTTGATCCGTGCGTGTGTGCGTGCGTGCGTGCGTGCGTGTGTGTGTGCGTGCGAGTGTGTGTGTGTGTGCGTTGGTCCGTGCGTGTGTGTGTGCGTGTGTGTGTGTGCGTTGGTGCGTGTGTGTGCGTGCGTGCGCGCGAGTGTGTGCGTGCGTGTGTGTGTGCGTGCGTGCGTGTGTGCGCGTGTGTGTGCATTGGTCCGTGCGTGTGTGTGTGCGCGTGTGTGTGCGTTGGTCCGTGTGTGTGCGTGCGTGCGTGCGTGTCTGTGCGTGTGTGTGTGTGTGGGTCTCTGTGTGCTTTACGAGGGTGGTCCGGAGGGAATGGAGATGCACGTGTGTCACGCGTATCCCTGCTGTGTGTGTTGTGCGTGTTGTGCTATGACATCACCATATGTCCAGACTTCCTGAAATGGAAATGAAACATGCCATTTCAGGAGCGTTCGCCACTCATTCCAGGGTTCAGGCCAGTGGTTCAGTGCTTCATTTCTTCATTTCTCAAACTTCAGGGCTTTTCAATGCAGCGGTATGAAAGCGATGGAGGTCGCTCAAGGGACAGCAGCCCATGCGACGATGTCTTCTTCGCTCAGCATGTTATCAGCGAGCAGGGATGTTTCAAGACACTCTGGTACATAAAAAAATAAAAAATAAAGCGGTGGCAGTAGACGCTGGAAGATTGAATCCAAGTTAATCCTGCTGTTGCCCTCAGCTGTAGTCAGGCCTCTGCCCCGGTGACAGGCCCCGGGGCTGTTTGTCCCTCGATGTTTACTCAGCTGTGTGTGTGTGTGTGTGCGCGCGGCCGCTGCGATGGCTGTACTCTCCCAGCACAGAGCGAGCGTGGGCACCCGGTTGGCGCAAGTGGGCAGGCAGGAGATTTGTGGGCGCCCATGATGATTGAGAGATGCAGGGCGGAGGCAGGCGGAGGCAGGCGGAGGCAGGCGGAGGAGGCTTCAACATCCCATGGATATGAGGGAAGGAGAAGGGGGTGGCAGTTTTTCTGCACTTTTGTGTTTGAACGTCATTAAAATGGAGCTGCACCACATAACTGCCTGATAGTGAACGTCTTAGTCCTCCAAGCAGCCACTTATCATCTCCACACATTGTGCTAATGCTCGCTCGGGAGTCCAATAAGCGCACGCATGCTGGAAAATGCTCTGAATGAGATCCGGCGACCCTGCCCATGCAAATTCAGACCACCGTTCGCCATTATTCACCTGGGGAGCCTTCTGCCCGGGAGGAATCTGAAAGTGTCTTTTTTCAGTTTTAGAATATAAACTTTCAAGGAGGAAAAAAATAAATAAAAAATCAGTCCTAGGTGAGAGGAACGACAGGGTGCCTTCCCCTCAGGGCGTCATCTCCTCTCAGTGTGAAATGCCACCGCAGCTGCCGCAGAAAGCAAAGAGACATCATTAAACCGACAATTAGTGGAAAAAGGAGAGATAGTGGCCTGCCGGCGCCTTTTCATCCACTTGATCAGTTATTATGTTGATTTGTTGCCAACCTCTTCTGCGCTCCTCTCTTTAATTCTCCACTGATTTGGATCTCATTCTGCCACATTCATCTAAATGGCATTAGACCTTAGTAGCACTTTTCTAATGTGATTCCGTTTAATAGGAGCCCGGAGGCTGCGACTACATACTATTTTCATCAATGGTTAAATGCAAATGTCTGACAATCTGTCCGCCAAGCCAAAGGTATGCCGTTCACTGCGGGAAAGGACCCCAAGCAAATGTTTATGCATCCATATAGTTTATGAGAACCCTTTTCACCTCTTCTCACTTTCTAGATATTTTATTCTAACATTTGCCTGATTTAACCCGTTTTGTTTCAAAAACGATATTTAGATAGAGGCAGGACTTTGAGGCGGATAGAACCGAAGTGAATACACCTTTCCATTATTCTTCGTGTGATATTCTACCCGCTCTCCTCAGGTCTCCTGAGGCTCCCCTACGATGCTATGGTCTCTGAAGGTGATGAGGTACTGAGAGGCCGGCCGGTGTCGGGGAATAAGATGAGAGAGGAGGACCGTCTCTACTGGCCTGTGAAATATTCATCAAATGAAGCAGGGGCCGGGTGGGGAAGTGTGGCAGGAGATGGAGAGGAGTCCACAGGGACCCAACAGCATAGTTGAGGAGACACAAGGGTACGGGGGGGGTGTCAAAACGTAGGAGGGGAAAGAAATGTTTTAACTGTGTGAGAGCTGGAAGTGAAAATCCCAAATGAGATAGATCCAAAAAAAAATCCCCTCTCAACCCTGGAGGAGGTTTTATGATATTCTATCCAGAAAGCAGCAGGTGAGGTAGGAATGATAATGCTGCCTGGAAATATCACATTCTACAACTTAAGCTGGTTTCAAAGGAACACAAGCGTTGTGAAATTTGGCAAACAGCTGCCGTTTTCCCCTCCACGCTGTAAATAAGCTCAGGAGAAGCGATCATTATGGAGGTCCTGACACAGCCCTACCCTACATAACCTGCTCTGCCCCAAGGTGTCATCCAATAGTCGATGCACTGGACTGGATGGTCTCGATTTGCGTGCCAGATGCTCTGTCACTGTCGTGACCTTCAGGAACCTCCGGTGGTCCAGCCTCCGTGAAATATAGCTGAAAAAGGTCCTCAGCAAAATCAGCATTTAGCCCTGCTTTCGCAACTTCAGTTAAAAGCTACAGAGACAATATTTAGACAAAAAAAAATTGTCCTCCTAAGTAGGAACTCGTGAGCTTGAGACCCAACTGTATCATCATTTTCATCCAGTAATGTACAAGTCGTAAATAAGGGGATTTTCTTGTTGCTATATTCCGTTGTTGTGGTCTTTGGTTGTGTCTCTTTAACTTTAAAAAATAGATGTTGTTCCAGAGGAACCTTTTCAGTTCTCCACTTATACTTGTTCGCCTCTCGTCTTGACTTCTTTTATTTTGTCAAACACTGACTCAGGGTCTGATTCCATGTATGGCCATCATTATTACACACACACACACACACACACCTGCACACACACACACATGCACACACACCCACCCACCCCCAGACACTCTCACACACACACACACACACACTGCCCCTCTGGCTTTCAATCCCCTGCCTATGGTTTATTTTCTCCTCGGAGTGGCTCCCTGTTCCAGCCAATTAGGGTGGTGAGTCAACGACTCATTCAGGAGCAAGTAGAGGAGGGGGGATGTTTTGGCTCTGACGCTTTTATTCTGGAGTTATTTTAAACTCGTTGATGAGTCTCCGATATCACCCATCAGCAGGAAAAAAAAATGTGATCAGTCATCTTCTAAGGACAATTCTTGTCTGAACGTCTGAACGTGTACGCAGGTGGGTTTTTTTAGCCAGGTAGTGATGCTTTTCGGCATAGAACATTTCTAGCCTGACTGTCAGTTGGTTAGTCCCCTACCTTGGCTATAATGTGATGCAGAGCTGCAGATGAATGTTCAACTCCATCCAAGCCTCCATCACCCAAGCTGGTAGATCAGGAGTAGGAGGAGGAGAATGGCCAACTGAATAATTTAGCCCTCATCTACATTATTTGGGAGGTTTTCATTTACGTGAATCCAAGCTCACGTCCTCTGATTTTTTTCACAAGGGCACATTTGATCCTATTAATTGATGTCATTGAGTCATCAGAAATATTTTTCATTTTTCTGCAAACAAAAAAAAAATACAAGAGAGGAGGTTCAATTTTTCAGAGAAAATCGTTTAGATACAGGGCCAAGATTAAAGTGATAAATACTTGAACTTTTCACCAAGTGCCACTGTCCTCGGGTAAATATTTAAATTTGACTCAATATTTCCCAGAGCTAACAGCAGTAGGTGAAGAAGTACCTCCATCCCCAAGTAAACGCACAGGTACAACAATGTCAATAATTATCAGCAAATGTTCTGCCAATGACATTTTTACGAAGTAAAGTCAAATCGGCATAATTGGCAAAAAAGTTCCTCCAGCACAACTATTCAGTTGACCTGACCTAACCAGTAAAGGAAAGCCTTAAAATGAGCACTAGAGTAATGTTGCTCCTCTTCAAGTGTTCGCTGACCATGAATATGAATCCCTTTATTTTTTCCCCAAAGCGTGTCTATGTGTGAAGTCGCTCAGTAGAGTGTGACATTTTCCAGCTTTACCAGGTCAATCCTGAAAACCTCGTTGGGTTAGTGTCCTACATGACATAAACATTTTTTTTTTTAAATGCTCACTGTGGCCTTTCAACAGCATTTCCCGGCCATCGCTGTTTCAAACGCACCACATAATAAGAAAGTGTTTGCACCGAGACGGCTTTAAAATCCGAGGGACCGTCCCCATAAAACAACGGAGCGCTAATGGATTTTTCTTACCCTGCTGAGACAACTTTTAGTGGCACACAGATGCAAAACTGTATTAGGACCTTGTTTAAGGGATGGCAAAGTGCACGGATTTCGACAATCTTATTTGGATCACACGCTTGCCCTGAGAACAGATACGCACGCAGCTATGTGCATAAGGATTAACACCGGCAGAGTTTTGCTGAGTGCCTTACGCTACGTCGGGGGGGTGGGGGGGGGGGAATTTGTGTGTGAGTGGCAGCTTTATTGATCACGGCCCCCCGGAAGATTATAGCTCGTGAAAACTGCACTTGGAGCCTAATGTATTCCATTCTGCGGAAAGAAAAAAAAAAAAAAAGCCAAGGGGAATGGATTGCTTTTATAGGCCTGTAAATTATGGCAAAAGGGGGTGGGGGGAAAAATATATATATATGCACGTGTACACAATTCACAAATGAGCTGAACTTTCAGTTTTCACAAGTCACTATCTCTCTCTGTCACAACACTTACTCCAACACTTATTTTTCCTCGTGTTCCATATGCTTTCCCGCTGCAGGGAACTCTTTTCGTCGGCGCGCGATGATTTATTCATTCGTCGTAACATAGGGGACATGCAGCCACGGCATGCATGCTTTGCGGAGTTAGTTTGTGCATTATACATGTTTAATGTTTTCGTTTTTAATTCCTACCACACCATCAGCTATTCAACCGGGGCCGGAGAGCAGCTGTCGCCACCCACCCCCCCGGCTCTCTACGGATCGGACGCTGGTGGACACATTGCGCCCGCCGTGAACATTTGACATCTATTACGTCAATTGAAAGCCAAGCTAAAGAACTGGTTGTGTGCAGCCGCGGTGTGATCTGCCCCATTCGTGCCTTGGTTGGTGGCCGACAGCTTGGCTTTTCACTTACCGATGTTTGTTCAGCCTCCGGGGGGGGCGCAGCGAGGGCCACCCGCAGCAGGTGGATGGCAGCGGGGAGTACACAGGAAGTAGAGAGAATGTTGTTGGTTAATGGACATGTTCCCTTAAAAGAAGGATTCTTCATTTCACCTGTGGTCGTGTAATAACGCCCTTCAGTAAGGCCACGCTAACGGTAGGGTTTCCGCAGGTACAACGAGATGGTGTGGATGAACATGTTCTGCTGCTGCATTTATTTCACTGCTGGTGATTTGGATGGGTGGGAGGAGGGTGTTCCTCATTTCTGAGCTATAATAGCACCCAAAGTGGAGAACCGCAGATCTGCCGAGAATCGTCTCGTCTACCGGCAGCAAACGTTCCTCCTCCAAGGCAAAAAAACCACTTGTTATTCCTCCCGTTATTTGCGGCCTGCCTTTGATTCGCCTTTCTCGATGGCGCAGATTGATGTTTGCCACCAGCTGACTTTAAGTGACGGATGGCCGAAATGTTCAAATTACCCTTGGCACTGCCCAAACTCTCTATCAACAATTGCTTGGTTGGTTTGTTCTTTCTAATCAAAGAAATGTCATTGGCTGCCATAACGCTGAACAACAGCCTGCTCCGAGCGGCCAAACTCCCCTCTCTCTCTCTCTCTCTCTCTCTCTCTCGCTCGTTCTCTCTTTCACCCGTCTTCTCACTCACTCTGCCTCTTTCACTTTGCATCCCTGCCCTCCATTACTCCTTGCTCTCCCGTCTCTCACCCTGGATGGGTTCTGTGACTCATACAGCTGGAAACGCTTGGCTGTAATGTTACCGCTTTGCCCCAGAACGCGCCATATTGATAATGTCTCTGTCTGTTTATGGTCGCACGCCCATGTCCCCCCAAACCTGCCACACGGGCTCTGGACGGTATCTTACGCCGTTGCAAGTTAACGTTTGTGAGTCGTGAAAAATGAAGACTGCTTTTTTTTCCCGGGCGCGGATGCTTGGTCTCCATGGAAACATCGGATTTATGGCGCCATAAGTGCCGTGAAGAGCATGCGAGGGAATGTAAATCAGCAGTCAGCCAGTCTCCATCACCTCGCTGGGTTGATTGTGTAACCCACAAACCCACAGGAATAATTCCCCTCTCTCCTATTCTGATTCCACTCTCCTTCGCTCTTCTTTTTTTTTTTTTTCCATGTTCCTTCTGCCATGCTATCTGACACGCACACACGCACACACTTAACCGAGACAACAGAGACTAACACTGACCCCCAGTGGGAAACCTTTGTCAAGGTCTCCAACCTGATGAGAAAGACAGTTTGAAAACATCTTGTGTTTTATACTTTCTTATACTACTCCACTACATTTCAGAGGCGAATATTGCACTTTTAATTCCGCTGCATACGGACGGCAGCTTACAAACGGATGAGAATAAGAGTTGTTGGTCATGTTTGTCATGCTGATGTCAATGTGTTGGCAGATTTGTGTGGCTGTAGCTTTTGCTGGGTATACACTTTAAAGACGACAAAGCTTGTCTGTGTCTCAGGTCTTCACTCGGTACGGGAAGTGTTACACCTTTAACGCAGGCGGTGACGGACGCCCTCCCCTCATCACCACCAAGGGAGGGATGGGTAATGGACTTGAGCTCATGCTGGACATTCAGCAGGATGAATATCTGCCAGTCTGGGGAGAAACGGGTGAGGAGACAATCCTTTACTCCACTGATTACGTGTCACACTCTAACGGAATGTGTGTGGGCAGGTATTTGTAGATTGATAAATGGAAAAAAAAAAGTTCCCATAGAATTTGGTTTGCTGGTGTGTGGAGGTGCCAATACCTCATGGTGTCAATATCCGGGCAAGACATTTTCACCCTGTGCGTGTCTGTGTGTGTCTAACGCTCTTTATTTTCCTGCAGACGAGACATCGTTTGAAGCCGGTATCAAAGTCCAGATCCACAGTCAGGACGAGCCCTCCTTCATTGATCAGTTTGGGTTCGGAGTGGCACCTGGGTTCCAGACATTTGTTTCCTGCCAAGAGCAAAGGGTAAAAAAAAAAAAAAGGTTTTCATTATTGACTTGTCGGCCAAACGTTCGCCAAGGAGACCTCTTTAAATGGTTCATTTTGTCCAAAAAAGAGTCGGCAGCCCAAACATATTGAATTTATGACCATGAAAGGCGGCCATTTTTCACAATTGAGGAGCTGTAACCAGAGAACGTTCTGCTCTCTTTTAAAAACTTAAACGAATAATTAGTTTGCAGAAATAATAATAAAAGTCGTTGATCCAAGAGGGCACCGTTGAACTTCCCTATGCCTTGAAGGGTTGCTTAAAACCTGCCACATCGTCCATCTTCGTCTTCTTGTTCCTCCAAACTTGGCTGGGAATGTATTATATTTCAGTCACATCCGTCATTTTAAATGACTTCTCTATATGCAGCCACAGGAGAAGACTAAAATGTCTTCACTTGATTTATATGATTTATTCCTCTTTTTCTCCCAGCAAATCATGTTATGGATTAATGTGACATTTACATTTAAGGAACACAAATATAGCGTACAACAGTCGCTCTTGTATATTAAGTGATGTATGATGCGTTATTTTGCATTGCAGCTGATATATCTCCCGCCACCCTGGGGAGACTGTAAGGTGGCGCCCATGGACTCCGACTTCTTTGACAGTTACAGCATCACCGCCTGTCGCATCGACTGCGAAACGCGCTACCTGGTGGACAACTGCAATTGTCGCATGGTGCACATGCCCGGTAGGGAAGCGCACTCGCTGCCTGTTGAGTCAAAGTTAAATTTAAAATTGTGCTGTGAAGGAGAAAAAAAAATACTGTAGGCATTTCATCACGAGCAAAGCAGGGAGCAATCAAAAAATGTGTGTGCGTGCGTGCGTGCGTGCGTGCGTGCGTGCGTGTGCGTGTGTGTGTGTGTGTGTGTGTGTGTGTGTGTGTGTGTTGTTTGGCTGCAGGCGATGCGCCGTACTGCACCCCGGAGCTGTACAAAGAATGTGCTGATCCAGCTCTGGGTAGGAACTTTTGTCCATGTCTGGCTTAATATATGTGAGGAAATGATTCCAATCAGGCACACGCACACACGCAACATCTCACAAGAGCTCTACAGCCTGTTCCAAAGGTCAAGTTGAGCTCTGGTTTTTCTTCTCTCCAGATTTCCTGGTGGAGAGAGACAACGACTTCTGTGTTTGCGAGACGCCGTGCAACATGACCAGATACAGCAAAGAGCTGTCCTTTGTCAAGATCCCCAGCAAGGCCTCGGCCAAATACCTGGCAAAGAAGTACAACAAATCTGAGCAGTACATTAAGTAAGTAGTACATGTGCGTGTACACGCTCATGCAAATGTATGAGTACACATTTCGATTTTTGCTTGAAAGGAAAATACATAAAACCACATACAAAATAAAGACATGTCAGGGACATGGTAAGATATTTATTTCATAAATGTGACAAAAGATCCATACAGTATTTAACCTTTACAGCAATAAAAAAAAACATGGCTTATTTTGTCTCCACAGTGAGAATATTCTGGTCTTAGACATCTTTTTTGAAGCGCTCAACTATGAGACCATTGAACAAAAGAAGGCTTATGAAGTGGCTGGACTTTTAGGTAGGCGTTCAACAGCTCTGTATTATTATTATTATTATTATTATTATTATAATCATCATCATCATCATCATCATCACAATCATAATAATCATAATCAGCATAGTTATTATTATTATTATTGTTATTATTATTATATTATTATTATTATTATTATTATTATTATTCGTACTAATAAGCATAACCATAATCTTATTATTATTATTATTATTATTATTATTATTATTATTATTATTATTATTATTATTATTATTATTATTATTATTATTATTATTATTATTATTATTATTATTATTATTATTATTATTATTATTATTATTATTATTATTATTATTATTATTATTATTATTATTATTATTATTATTATTATTATTATTATTATTATTATTATTATTATTATTATTATTATTATTATTATTATTATTATTATTATTATTATTATTATTATTATTATTATTATTATTATTATTATTATTATTATTATTGGTAATATGATTATTATTCGTACTAATAAGCATAACCATAATCATGATTATGGTTGTGATTAATCATAATCATAATAATGTAAAATACTGCGAATGGGTCATCGTCCTGATCTATGGTAACATATACACAGAACTCTAACCTTTTTCCTTTTTTATTCCAGGTGATATTGGTGGACAGATGGGACTTTTTATTGGGGCAAGCATACTCACCATTCTGGAGTTATTTGACTACTTTTATGAGGTAAGACTTCCGAAGGTTTGAGATTGAGGAGGGATCCTGGTGCATGTGTTTAACAGACACAGAGCTTTAGCTACCACTGAGCATAATGAGGTCATGTCATCTGTAATTTCCCAATCTGGTGGGAGTTCCGCTAGATTTTGAAATGAGAAGATGTTCAGTGCTGATATTTTATTGGGAGATTCCAAGATTTGGACGAAGACTTCAGTTTGTTCAGGAAAAAAAACAAGACAGAATTCCTCCACCACATTTATATCTTTTTTGCCACGGAGTAGAGGTTGGGAAATACACAAATAAAAGCCAATATAATTAAAAGGTGGATGGTTAGGTACATTAAACAAATATATAAAAAAAAAAATCCACCTTTGATGATTGGTTGATCTTGCTTTCTTGTGGCGACCTGCTGTTTTCTTTGCAGGTGATTAAATACAGGCTGTGTCGCTGCTCGGATAAGAAGCACAACAACAATGACGGGGGAACCGTCCTGAGCTTGGACGATGTCAAGTGTCACGTCAGTAACTTCCACTAAGCCTCCGCAGCTTTGACACGGAGGCGCTCCCTCGCCTCCGAGCGGCTTCGTGAACTTGGGTCATTGCGAGTGGCAGGAGCAGACTTCTGCAGGAGCGACACGGGGTCTGAACTGGGCCTTGTTAAGGTTTATGAGCAGCGAAGTGAAAACAATGGCTAAAGTAAAGACAGCGAGACGGCAGACTCCACGTGTTGGGAATTCAATAAAGCTAGATTTACTGCATGGTCATCCGTAAACAAACTTTAAAGACATAGTAAAGGAGGGGGCATGAACTGAAGGTTCATATGCGTTCAGTTAAACAGCTTTAGGAATCCCAGACGTGTGATGGTGTTAATGTTGATTTAAGGGATTTTTTTTTTTTTTTTGTAAAATAATTGATGGAATCCATTTGTTTTCCCCTCGACCAAACATCATTTGCTTTAGGATCAAATGGATTTGGATAAAATACATACCGTGTCCCCACTTTATGTGTTTTATCACAACTCTAACACTTTACATGACAGGTCTGCTCATTTCTAATTATTTCCGGATAATCTCCTGAAAGGTTCCCTGTGGATAGCAAAAGAAGTCGGGACTTCGGAACCTTGATAGAGTTTATTTGTTTGAGCTTAAGGTACTAAATGTGAAATGTGTCCACAGGCACAAGATTTAATTCAGCATAAACAAAGAATAAAAAAAATAATTAGTAGTAAATATATGTGAGTAATAAATATTCACTCGGCTTTAGATGGAGAATTGTTCCCCACATAAATGTATCTGGAAGTCAATAGTCAATAGTAAATTCAACCAACTAACAAGATAATATATTCATAACCGATTCTGTATTTTTCCTGTTATTAAAAAGCACATTTCATGTTTCCAGGTTTTTTTTTAGAAATGATTTAGAAAATAGCAGACCTTCCATATATTTTTACAAGCCTTTTCATTTTTCACCAAATTTCCATTTTTATATTGAAATCATTCAACCTTAGGTCTTCACTTGTTAAACTCTGGTCATTTTGTCTGTATACTGTACTACCTCATTTTGCTCGTTGGAGGCACCATGGACTCTTAACGAGCCAGGTGAATGAATGACCAAAAATGTCATTTACACGCATAGAAATATAAGTAGAACTGATTGAAATGAGTGAAATCATGTTTAACAGAGCAACAGTAAATGTGATCCTACTATTATATTTATGTATGATGTGAAAAGTGTCACAATCAGAACTTTGGAAAAACCTATTGTTTATTATAATGGTGTAACAAATGGAACATAACCACCAATAACATTCAATATATTGCAATATTTAAAATATTTGCTTAAATTAGCCTCTTAAACTACTGGACAAATCAGACGCACTAAGCATGTGGCATCTAGGCCCAATTTCAAATTGAACTCAATGTATTGTATTTAACTAATGATATTTGAGCAAAAACAGCCATATTAACAAGGACAAAGTGACTCATGGAATTAAGATTTAACATATACAATCCTGAATATGACTACAACCAGGTTGTACATACTGTATCACTTTTCTTCAAATGACAATCACGAACATAAGAAAATGTAAAAGAAAAACAGGGTTTTCAGGCCAGAAAACAAACAAAGTCTACATAATAATAATAGATTCATTTACAGGATTGTCTAACATTGATTTAAGAACATGGAAAGATCACATGTTGAATGTGTTTTTCAATCAGATCAAACGCGTGTAGCAGTGTACAGTAGACGTCTTAAATGTGGTCCACTGAGGAACAGATCATCCGCAGGTCTGACCGCAGGTTTTCAGCATCTGTCTGTGAGTTTGGTTGTACATATTGTGAGCATGTATTCTTGTGTGTGTGCGTGTGTGTGGGTTTTTTTTTTTTTTTCGTCACCCCGCATTTGTGCCAAAATCAGAGGCCGTTAAGGGAATATTTCAAATCCTGCCTGCGTGTCCCACTCCCCCAACACTTTTTTTTTCTGTTATCAGATGGCAACAAATCATTATTTGTAAAATGTATTCTTTTAGGAGTTCATCTGCTTCGTTTCAGTCCCCCTGACCACTATGTTATCCTCAGCAGGAAAAGGGCATTGTATAGTTTGTAGCTGTGTTGTGTCATTATTAAGCACAATCATACCATTAGCTGTAATTGAATGTAAATATTCCAATGACTATGGATTATAATTGTAGTGTACTTGCATAGTCTTATCTGTTTAATAGTGTTGTGTTATATTTATTTATTATAGAATATCCGTGTGTCTCAATCCGGTTTTGGTGTACATTCTGTATATGGCTCATTTCTCAAAAGTATAGTAATCAATCACAATAATCAAGTGTGCAGCTAATAATCTTTTGTCTGTATTGCCACAACCAAGTTATCTAAATATGCTGTGTTCATCAGTAAATGAAAGTGGATAATAGTTTGCTATTTTGCCGTGCCCACTGCATGAGGTCATGCATCTTATTGCAACTTGTTCTGATGCCATGTTTTCATTTTTTGTAATACTTATGCCTCCATTTGCAATTTTACATCTTTTACTTGATATGTGACAGAATGGTTATTTTAGTCTGGTGATGTATAAACATAACAAATAGCATAATGAAATTGATGCAGTTGTAATATGAAAGATTAAATACCAACTTTACGCCGCTTTTATTCACTTGACGGTGTTGTGTGTCATCACTTAAGCTTATGTTGTGGGGGAGAAACATAACGTGCAAACAGAGGGTCTGTTTTCTTTTTAAGCAATGACGGCGAAAAGCATGGCTGCATTGTAATGAAAATATTTTTTTTTATTTCAGGGGTGTTGACAAATCTTAATTGTCATGCAACTCAAATTATACAGGTTCCCTGTGAAAAACATCTTGGTTTATCCATCATTATACTGAGGGTCGTTTTCTCTCTTTTTCTAAACAACTGTAGAAGGATTAGACTTTATGAATTCAGCATTACATTTCGATTCGACAATATCACAAAATAGAATCTTCAGCATGGCAGCTTCAGCTGGATAATAAGTTACCCTCAGTAAGTGTTTGGCCAATATTGTACTCAAATGTGATCATCCAAAGAGGAACCATTTGTGGTTCACTGGGTTCGTGGTGGACTCTTTCCAGCCCAATAAGCAGGATTTTCTCACGTTGTGCCTGCTCACAGGAATCAAACTGCTGAGTGTGAAGTTCATTTCCTTCTACATCCCCTCTCTTGCGTGTTGTCCAACTGTTGCACAATAAGGACCCTTTTTTTAATTCAAGCCTCCGGGCTGAATACTTTCTCCCTGAATGATCTTTCAGTGGCTGCTCTTGTGACTTTTAATGCGGTGGCCTTGTTCCCCCACCGTGAACATTCAACAGAGCATGCACTCTGTGGAGGAAGATTATTATTTTATTTTTATTTTTTTTGTAAGACATTTAACAAACAACAGCCTCAGAAAAGTCAATTCAGAAGTCTTTTCAATCAATGATGAATTGATGAAATGTGTGAAATGATCAGGTCAAAGACCTGTTCTATCACATTGTAATCAGGCTGCCAATCTGAGTTCCAAAATCATATTATAAAACAAATGAGATCATAATAAAAAGGAATCATCCCAATGTTTCCATACTTAACAAATGGCAAATGGTGCAGATTGCAATGGTCGAAAAAAATATATAAATAAATAGAAGAGAACAAAATATGACAAAAGACACACATAACGGAATACTTCTATTTAAGAAGGTTCACGTCTTAACCACGTCACGCCACTTAAACAGAGGTGCGAGAATGTCAGTTCACACAACCAGATCTTATTCCTCTTAGACTGTGGTCCCTTCCATTGTGTGTCCACCGTGGACTCTGTGTGGGAGGGCCGGTGTCTCCCCTCGGACAGGCCAATAACAGGAGCCTTACATAAGCTCCCGCACGCCGCCGACATCCACTCACTGCACCACGCGTACGCCATGGCCGCTCCACACAAAGTCTGCATCATCGGCTCGGGAAACTGGTAAAACACCGTCTACGTGTGTCCGATTGTTGTGCCGAAATGAGAAGCTCGCGCGACGGAGCGTGCGGTGCACCTTGGTGCGCGCGGTGACCGTGGCTAGCCAACTTAGCATCAGTGGGTGAACATGGGAGCTAACGTCAACCTGTCCGGAGCTTGCCATCTGTCGTGGTCGAAAAAACCTGCAAAACCGGAGCTGTAATTCGCCCGTTTAATGACAAATAAGCCGGAACACGTCGGGTTCATGTTCTGCTTTTAAGCTCATGTCGTGTGTCGAGTTTACAGACGAGTGACCACATGTCAGTCACGCTATTAGGACTTAACGGTCATGCAGCCACCGTGTGTCAGCGTAAACAAACGCTACGTTTTTGTTGGTTGTTTCCCCCTTATGTACACGTCTACAGCAGAAATACTGGAGTTGTACGTGTGTTCATGGACTCCGCTTTATCCCAGCTGCCCCTCGATGGGTGATTCTCTCTGGGCAAAACCTTGTTCCAAACTCCATTGCTCTTTTGGACAGTTTAACGTTAGCTAGGAAGTGGTTCCCATCGCCGTTGTGAACATTGTTCTCCTGTGGATTGTTAAATTGGTCGAAATATCAGAACTAAATATGATCGCTTTTTGTGCCGATTTGATGTGTCGATCGGCTATAGCAGGTACATTTATGGAAGTGATGTCGGACCCCCGTGTAACTCTGGTCATTGCCAAACCGACCTTTAAAGCAGCAGAGTTCCTAATGGAGTTTTGTACAGCGGTGTTTCAACCATTTAATGAACCCCGAGTAATCTATGTGCACCATGATCTCATTATCCAGAGAAACTTGATAAGAGAAATCAGATCAAATTCTCACTGAAAATAAATCGCCGAGGTGAATCCGATCCCACCTGATCAGCTCTTATCACCGTACGAAAGGATCAATGGTCCTGAATCTAATGGCAGATGTGGACTGTGGACTGTCCGCCAAGAATGCAAAGTCCCTGGACCATTTGGAGCACCGAGGCGTGGCCTCAGGAACTCAGAGTGATCAGTTGCTCACTATTTTCACCTCACTAAAATGCTGCATGAATTGAAGGCAATGTTGTTGTTTTTTGTTGTTGATGCAAAGACAGTGACACAATGCTGGGGCTAACACCCTTTAACCATTAACTGTACAGGGGTTCTGCCATTGCCAAGATACTGGGTTCCAATGCTGCTCAGAACGCCAAATTTGACAGCACCGTAAAAATGTGGGTGTTTGAGGAGATGATGAATGGGCGCAAACTGACCGACATAATCAACACTGACCATGAAAATGTGAAGTACCTTCCCGGGCACAAGCTACCAGAGAATGTGGTAAGAAGCTGTTTCTAACCCAAAACGTGCAACCAATGGACTCTAGTCCAAAAATGTTATTTTGGGTCTTTTAACATCTTTTTTTTTTGCATTGTGTGCTTTATGATTTGTACCTGCATTTGTCCATTCCACCTTAAATAGCTTCCCTTCACAATTAATTATAAGTCTTTATTTTTAGACTTTATTGTGGATTAAACCGTTACTGCATGTTCTCTATGAAGGAGTTGAGCCTCAGGCGTTAACGTATGTCGCTTGCATCCCTCCATCCTAAGCTGGCGGTCCCAGACCTGGTGGAGGCGTCCTGCGACGCAGACATCCTGGTGTTCGTGATCCCGCACCAGTTTGTCGGGAAAGCGTGCGACGCCATGAAGGGGAAGATAAAGAGCGACGCGCTGGGGATTTCCCTCATCAAGGTTGGACTTTGCCACATGACCTAACACCAGGAGTTTGGTCTGGTTAAAGCAGCCACATACCTGTCGTCCCAAGTTTTTTTTATACCCCCTACTTTTGTTTGTTTGTATCTCCAGGGTGTAGACGAGGGGCCTGATGGACTGAAACTCATCTCTGATGTGATCCAGGAGAAGCTCGGTATCAACATGAGCGTGCTGATGGGGGCCAACATAGCAAATGAGGTTGCGGATGAGAAGTTTTGTGAGACCACCATTGGTAAGACTAATTATTATATATATATTTATTTTTATTGTTATTTCCATCTATGAAAGGTGGTTACATTTACTCTCGGATGCATATTTACACTCTGAAGGTGTTAGCCTTTGAACAGGAGCCGTGTTTGTGTTCTTGAACTCAAGATAAAGATCTAATAATAATAATCAATATTTTAATCAAAGTTATTGGCAAAACGAGTTGTCCCGTTTAGGTGGGTATACATTTTCGGTATGTTTGTTCTGCTTCCAGGGTGCAAGAATAAAAACCATGGTGCTCTCCTGAAGGAACTCATGCAGACCAACAACTTCCGAGTTACTGTTGTGGAAGAATATGATGTAGTGGAAATCTGTGGAGCCCTGAAGGTGAGTTGTCATGCAAAGTATAACTGTGTGGTACAAAATGAATACTTTAGAACTATATTACAATTTAGCTGATATCGGTTCTAGACTCTTGTTTAAGTTGGCATTGTCATTTTTGGTCAAATTATGTATGACGATCTTTTTTTTAGCTGAAATGTTAAGCTGAAACATACAGTTTTTTTTTCTTTTCCACATTTTAAATGTAATTTTTTTTTTTCCACTTTTCTTTACCTCAGTCATGTATTTGAGCGTATTGTATGTTTTTATACATGTTTTCACTTTTTTTTTAATTTTTTTGACTTTTTAAAAAATTTTGGACGACGTACTATACGTTTTTGGTAAAATTTTGGATGACATACTAAAAAAAGTTTCTTTCACTTTTTTCATTTTTCTTTACTTCAGTCATATATTTGAGTGTTTTGCATGTTTTGCAAAAAACTTTTTGGACATACGTGACGATTTTGGATGACATACTCCTTTTTTTTTTTTACTTTTCTTCACCCCTGTCATATATTTCAGTGTTTTGCATGTTTTTATGCATGTTTTCACGATTTTTTTTTTTTGTTTTGTTTGTTTTTTTACTTTTTTTTACATTTTTTACGACATACTATACTGTAACGATTTTGGTCAAATTTTGGATGACATAATTTATCTATTTATTTATTCGCCACTTTTCTTCACCACAGTCATATATTTGAGTGTTTTGCATGTTTTCACGTTTTTTCTTTTTTTTATATACTATACTGTGACGATTTTGGATGATGTACAAATTTTTATTTTTCACATTTTTTTTTAAACTTTTCTTCAGTGTGTTTGCATGTTTTCACGTTTTTATTAATTTTTAACTTTTTTGGACAACATACTATACTGTGACGATATTGGTCAAAGTTTGGATGAGATACAATTATTTATTTATTTTATCACTTTTTTCACTTTTCTTCACCACAGTCATATATTTGAGTGTTTTTGCATCTCTTCCCTTCTCCCTCAGAACATTGTTGCGGTTGGGGCCGGTTTTTGTGACGGTCTGGGTTTCGGGGATAACACCAAGGCAGCGGTGATCCGACTGGGCCTGATGGAGATGATCGCCTTTGCACGCATTTTCTGCACCGCTGGGCCCGTGTCTTCTGCAACCTTCCTGGAGAGCTGCGGCGTGGCCGACCTCATCACTACCTGCTACGGTGGCCGCAACCGCAAAGTAGCAGAGGCCTTTGTGAAGACAGGAAAGGTGAGAATTAGGATTGATAATGTGCATATGATTAAAAATCTAACTTTGAAGTTACCGAACAGAATGTCACTATAGCTTTATGGTATTGGGCCACAACCTTTTCAAGTCTGCCTTTAACAAAAAAAAAAACTGCCATCAGACGCACAAAGTTTAAAACCTCTTTACATCCTGCAATAATGATTCATTTTCTTAGGGGATAGCGTATCTTTTTTATATGTGCAGTATGTTGATACAAAGTTAAACTAGATCCAGAAAGTAGCTGCTTTTTTAAAAAAGTGGATGACGGTATAGGTTTTCTTTTCTTTTTTGACTGAGTAGAAGATGCTGCCTGTGTACGAAATTCAGTTGAAATAAAGTAGGAAATGAAGTACTAAATTGGGGCTTTTATCAGCCAGGAGCTAACCAAACTAAATAGGTTTCCATATATTGCTTACCAACATCGGTCTGTTAAAATGGAGCATTCACCTTTGACCTCATTATTATCTATTAGTGGTAGGCACATTTTCACATTTCTTTCCATTCCTTCTGTGGCTCAGTCCATTGAGGAGCTGGAGAAAGAGATGCTGAATGGTCAGAAGCTGCAGGGACCAGCGACGGCGGCGGAGGTCCATCTCATCCTCAAGCACAAAAACCTGCTTGAGAAGTAAGTAGAACACGAACACACACACACACACACACACACACCTGATAGAAAAGGCATATTCTGTTATTATTTCGACACTCACCAAAACGTTCTCTTCTGCCAGGTTCCCGCTGTTCAACGCCGTGTATCAGATCTGCTACCAGGGCCATAAGGTCACGGAGTTCATCAGCTGTTTGCAGAACCACCCGGAGCACATGTAAACGAAGAACCAAACCGACCAAGTGCCTTCCATACGGAGAACCTTTCACTTTTCATCTGTGACCTCTGGGCAACAGATGCCGTCGTCTAACTCCACATCTCCAGCCAGTGAGTAGAATTCACTTCAGAGAGGGTTCATAACGTCTGTGTGTTCAGCCCACGTTTGACCACTTTTTCTTTTTTTTCTTAACCTTCAGAACTCAAACACCTGTTTTTAGAGCCGTTTTTGATGGCTCGACTTGTATTGAAACTTGAAGGATCATTGTTGGGACTGTGATTATTATTATTATTCAATTTTTTTTTTTGAATGATGAAATCGGAATTTATACAGAAATCCCGACTTAATTGGGAGCATCAATCGTCACTAAAAGAAAACATAACGGTCGACTCGATAGCTTTGTTGAAACAAAACCGTGGCGTTACACTCTGCACTTTTTTTTTTCCCCCGTGGCCCTAACATGCCTTCAGATTTTCACAGGCCCACCATTCAGGACATGGCACCTCAATCTAAAACGTATGCTGCCGTCCTCAGGATGCCATGTCCATCAGAAGTTATTTAATCATCGATGTAATACCTCACTTCGCGTCTCGCATCCTTTTACTGACATTTCCTGTCCTGTACTGTAATTTTACCTTACTGTCGATCGCACAGCAACTGTTTTAAAAATTAAAATGCAAGTGCCTTTGGATGCACGGTTGCTAAGTCTTGGCCACTGACTTTTTATTTATTTATTTCCTTCTCGGCCAAACCAAAGGCTGCTCCTCTTGTTGCCACCAACCTGCCTGAACTCCCATTCTTCAGTTAAGATCATGCACCATGGAAATGATGTCAGCATTTGGCTGGGAATAAATGAACGCGTTGCATATGACTGAGGGAATCATTTTTGCCGTCCTGCATTAGAATGACAAGCCGGGTATTTTTCAAGGCGCAGCAGCAGTAAATCGGTCAAATTCCCATCACTGTGTCAAAGTGAAAACATTTGCCGCAACATAACCCGTGGGCAGAAGTGCCCAGACCGCGGTGCCGTCGGAGGCCCTGCAACTTCACTGTGAACAGAGGAGCCAATACTGGTTCCTCAAATCACTTATTGGCATCAGTAGAAAACAAAGCGACATAAATAGACGCAAAACTCGTTTATTACAAGTTGTGGAACTGGAGCTAGCCTTACGTGAGCGTGCAGTTAAAGCAAGTACATTGTAACAAAGACATTCATTGCGGCAACTTAAATAAACTAGAAAAGAAAAAAAAAAAAGTTCAGAAGGAGGCAATCGAACACAAGAGAGCTTACTTTCCATGTCCTGAAGGACACTTAAGACTATTCCAGTTAGAATGTGCGGAAGTGGAACTGCCTGCATGGCCGCTTAAATAAAACCACGATGTCCTTGGTCCCAGGCAGAGGAGACAACATGAGAGAAAGTCATAAACATAACTTCCACTGTGAGTGGGAATAACGAATGCAGTCAAGAGCATATTGGGTAAGGTATGCTTACTCCAGGTGACCGTTTTTAGTTTTGTTTTTTTTGCAGCGCTCCATTCTCGTGATTCCTTTTACCATCCTGACGGAGTTAAGACCTAGATAGTGGCGCCGGGCGCATGAAGCCAGTTCAGACAGTTGTTTTTAAATCGGAAAAATATCCCGACTGGGGTTTGTTGTTGGTTCCCTCTCCAGCTGACTGGTCCCACCTCTCACCTGAACTTTAAGATGCTGTGAATGCATGGGGGAAAATAAAATACCGCCAAAACTACAGCATAGCTGCGACAGTAGCTTTAATTCAGAATTTGGATTCATTAAGATGTCTGTCTTAACTGGCTTCATGGAATAACTGCTATTCCTGAGAAATATTGAACAGATTTTTTATTTTTTTTTTTTTACTGCTACCGTGATGGATCCACACAGTGGAAACAACCACTTCCTCCAAGACTCTCCATTACAGGACAGGGCTCGCTTAACCCTCCTACTACCCTACCTCTACTCCTCCCTCACCGTTCACAGTCTGTGAGGGTTGACCCATTTGTAAGTGCCTGCGTAGCGAAATCCAACTCTCTTTGAAAGGTCGTCCGCTTCTGTTGGGCCGCGGCTGGAAGGAAAAGAGAAACGAGTCAACAATCTGCGCTGAATTCCTCTACCACGGTGTCGGAGAAAAAAAACAAAAAAAACAGTGATGAGCCTGGCCTACCTTCCATATTTGTACGGAATTGGTTTGGGCTTCTCGTTGTCTATGTGATGAAGGATAGGCGTGAAGATTCTCCATGCTTCCCGTAGTTCATCGCTGCAGAGATGAAACAGTTCATCATTTTGGCTTTGGTGTAAAATAACAGGCTTTTACTACTTGCTCTGCCGTGCAGTGGCGCCATCTGGTGTTCATAAATCGTAGCGCACGTAAAGCCGTGGCGAAATGACACCGGTGCAGATTCAAAGACAGTCCTGGGGAAAACACAAAGACTGACCTGCGTACAAAGTGCATCTGACTCCCACAGAAGACATCCAGGATGAGACGCTCGTAAGCGTCTGGAAGCTTCACATCCTGAAAATAAAAATTTAAGTTCAAGATTTTGTTTTTTTTACATTAGAAAAACATGGTAGAACAATAAAGACAATGTACCTTTTTGAGTGTCCGGACATAAAATACTATGATGTTTTTGGTCAAATTTTGGACGACTTCCTAAAATTATTATTATTTTTTTTACCTTTCTCACTTTGTTCCCCCACCCCCCCTCTGTCATATATTTGCCCATTGCTGTCGTTTTTATGCATCTTTTGCCATTTTTTTTTTTTTTTATGTTTTACTTATTGGTTGACATTTTTGGTCAAATTTTGGACAACATACTATACTATACAGACACATTTTTTTTTAAACCTTTTTCACCTCAGTCATATATATTTATATATTCATCTTTTTGATGTTTTAGAATTTTTGTGATGACATATTGGACCACATATTATACTATGAGATTTTGGTCAAATTTTGGACGACATAATACTATGACCTTATTTTCCCTTTTTCATTTTTCTTCACCACACTAATATATTCGAGTGTTGCTGAATTATTGATGCATATTTTGACATTTATAAAATTAATTTGACTACATTTCTGACATTTATATGCATTTTTGCCAATTTTTTGGACAGTCATGACTTTTTTTCTCATATCTGTATGACGTACAACACTATGTTTTTGGTGCAATTATAGACAACATACTATTCTATGAAGCTTGAATGACATTTTCCTGGTCACTCATCTCCAAGTATGAAGCACGTACCCTATGTATAAAAAGAGAGGAACCTACCTTGTATCTACTCTTGTAGGTGAGGTCCAACTCAGTCTCCTCAGGGCTGAAGTAAACGCCAGGTTTCTTGCTCATCATCTTGGCGTAGACGGCTTCATTGGGCTGCACGCGCACCACTAATTCGTTCCTGTGACACTGATTTCCAAAAATGTCTCCTGGGACATCAGTGAACTGCAGCCGCACCTCAGCTTTCCTCTCATTCAGGGCTTTTCCACAGCGAAGGATGAAAGGAACTCCTGAGGGCAAATTTCGTGCAAATGCATGAACAAGAATGTGGGGAAAATGTGGCATTCGCTGCAATCACTTTTGAAAAGGGGGCAAAGTGCGTTTACCATCCCAGCGTTCATTGTGCACATAGAGCACAGCTGTGGCGAAGGTGGCCTGTGTTGAACCTTTAGGAACAGTGGGATCATCGAGGTAACCCAGTTTGGCGTCTCCCTCGCCCTCTGGATCCCCCACGTACTGACCCAGCACCACATCCGACATGGACACTGGAGTGATGCACTTCAGCACTTTAACCTACAGTAAGACAACAGATGCCCGACACTTAATCACGTTAACCACAAAGTCCCAAGCGATGGAAGAGGCGAGCGATCGCTCACCAAAACAGACTATTTGTACCTTCTCGTCCCTAACATCATCAGAGCTGGTGGAAGCTGGTTTCTCCATGGCAACCAGGCTGAGCATCTGGAGCAAGTGGTTCTGCATGACATCTCTAATCATGGCAGAGCAGGTGGTCACACAAAAGGCAGAAAGGAGAAAGTGATGCGGGTGAGCATGTTCATGAAAAAACTGATAATGAGAATAATATAAACACACTATTATGCAGCGCTACACAGGCATAAGGACTTCAGCTCATAATGTTATTATTGTACAAAATTTCCATCAAAATTAAGAGTGGTTTTCTTTTTCTTTTATATCCATACTGAAAACGTGATTGTAAAAAGAAAAATTATCAAACGATTGTACTTGGCTAAAATGTAGCAAATATTGTTGTTTATAATATCACTTGTTTCTGCTTACAAATACATTATAGGGTCTTTTAAACCATACAGTGTGTATATACTTCTCATAAATGCTGTGTTCAAGATAAGTTACATTCATTGAAATGTACAAAACCTAAACATGCGGTGTATAAGAAGTGCCTGTCCCCCCCCCTCCCCCTCATTTATATTCTGTGGGAAAAAAAAAGATGAAAACTTACTTTAATGTAAACTAAAACACTGTTTTAACCCCCTCACCGGATTATGCCAAAATCATCAAAGTATCCTCCTCGTCCCTGAGTGCCGAATGGCTCTTTAAAGGTGAGGACGACGCAGGCCACACTGTCCCTGTTCCAGATTGGCCCAAAGATTCGGTTCCCAAACCTGCAGAAAATATCCCACAATCATTCACCGCTCAGCAGCAAGCACAGCACAAGGGACAGCTGGTCATGACAACCTCCATAAACATGTTTTGTTCTTCATTAGAGCCCCATTTCTATTTACTTGGTACACTACTCACAGGGGTCTCTCTGAACAGAAGACCAGCAGAAACGGTGTTGCATAAAATAAATTTACCTTGAGAGCATCTTTTTTTTTTTTTTATCATTTATTTAATCCCTAGAAATGAAAGAAAATAGCAATAGGCATATACTGTATGTCCACACCACTTGACTTCCAAATTGCTTCTAAGAGGAAGTGGGTGTACTTGAGTTTAATATTATTAGCAAAATAATTATTAAAAACAAGACAATTGAAGTAATTTCTAATCAGGCAGGCTCTCAGTATTCACTAGCAACATGTATTTCCGTTCACAGCATTTGAAAATCCTCACCTGCACTTAAATAATAAACAAAAAGAAAAATAAGATGCCTATAATTTTCTTACCTAAGCACCATGAGGTTCTGCACCATTTCTTTGCCCAGATAGTGATCTATACGGTAGATCTGCTCTTCGGTGAAGAGGGAGGACAGGTGAGAGGACAGCTCTTCAGAGCTCTGAAGGTCTCGTCCAAATGGCTTCTCCACAATCACCCTGTTCCAGCCTCTACACAAAACATGAGGACAACAGTCAAGGGAAGACATTGGACGTAACAAATACTGTTCATTGTTTTCCTCGCTCTTCACCACAACATTTAAAGCAGCGTTTTCATTTAACTTGGAGACTCATTTGAGTTATTCCTTTTCATCGTTACTGTTTCAGAGAGGTGTTTATTAAAATGAATGATTATATTGGAGGCTGTAAAACTTCCGTTTTATTATACAAAGAGACATATATCCTTCGTGACCAGCCCCTTGTTGTTATAAATTGGAAAAAAAGCACCTAGAACTCCCAGTGATGCCAATAATGATGCAAACACTTTTCAATACACATATATGAATGGTAGTTGTGCTACTGCTGATCAATGTAGACCTTTCTTTTTTGTTGTAAAATAAAACAAAAATTAAAGGTAATTGAATGGACTTTTCGGAATGCCCTAAATTGCCTCAAAATACCTTAATAAATGTTTTTTTTTTCAATTTTGGATAATGAGTTTTATATCAGGAAAATGGAAGAATGAAAAGTGTGTGCACTGACTTTGTGCTCAAACAGTGGTGTCTGATGTTTTTCGTGACGTCATGGTAGACGGTGGGCGGCAGGGCCAGGTAAAAGAGACGGTTTGCCTCAGGTCCTCCAGGTAGAGACAGGATATGCGCGTTGAGTTTGGAGAAGGAACTCTCATCAGCATATTTCCCACTGATGTACGTGTTACGGCTGAAGAAGGCCGACAGTCGATCTGCCTCTGCATCCGTCACCTGGGCCACAAGGTGAGAGAACGTATGCATGCATGGATTCAACTGGGGTCTTTTATAAAGCAGGCATAAAAGATGATGTGTGAAAATGTGGAATCCACTGGGACCACACATTACATACACATTCATGGTGTATAAAAGGTGTGTCTGTAAAAAAAAAAAAAAAAAAACATTTATAGACTCATGGTTTAAATGGACTGATTATATGACTTTGAGATGATTAGTATTAAGGTGTATTAAGAATTTTATGGCCACCTGGGGGCAGCAGAAGGGCTATTGGGCTCTAATGAGTCATAAAACTTGAGTTGAGGATTATCTGCCATTGTGATCTACACTTTAACTGATGATTTTACACAAATATTATAGAATAAGCCTGATCATAGTTTAATAAGGCACACAGATTTTATGAAAATGAAGAGCCATTTACTGGCATAGAATTTCAAATGCGTCTAAATAAATATTACATCTCTGTTTGCCTTTAGGTTTTATAACTGAGGGAAGATATGACATCATTCACATAATTAATAAAATGCAGTCAAAGAACTATCAGAATATGATATGTTTACATAATACATCTCTTGCTTTGAGATAAAAAAAAAATACTAATGGTTTAATACTTTCACCATCTAGCTGTTTTATACAGAGTAACGGAAAGTCTACTGAAACTCAAATTAATATATAAAAGGAAAGTAAAATTGTCATTTTTTATTATAAATTAAGTAAAGGAATAAAACCTTAATGCCTGAACGAAAAAAAATTAAATATGATGGAGGTTTTTGGGATGCAGTCTTTTTAAAAAGATACAGACACATGTTGTATTCTTTAAATACCTTTGGTAAGAAAGGTTTTAAAAAGGTATTTTAAAGAATGCCTCTTCCATGTCAAGTCTCACCTTCAGGTATGGCATGCAAGCAGTCCGGATTGCATCTACCGTCAAGTCAGAGCGAGCAAAGCCCACAAAATGCGTCTGCTCAGGGAGGAGGCCGTCTCTGAACAACCACCTACGAGACAAGAAGACAGCAAAAAACACCCATCGTCAGAGTGTCCACTTCAAATTAGAAAAAAGGCCACGGCTCTGCTCTTCGTATAAACGCCTTTCATTGAGGTCAGACGTTCACTCACCAGAGAGTTGGGTAGATTTTCTTCTTAGCCAGATCTCCCTACAAGGACAAACACACGAGCAAAATTAGGATATGACCTTATAGGTTATGGACATAATGAGGGGTAATTATTGTCCTGCGGTGCTGCAAGTAATGCTGGGTGGCAACAGGCAAGTATGCTGCCTTGGCTTATTCAATAATCACACAACTTTAACAACATGAACCATCGCATTTCCATTGCATAATCCCAAGCCTTGCCCAAGCTCTTATCTAAAAGGAACTCTCCGTAAGCTTTAAAGGAAGTCTTAACCCTAAAACTAAGCCCTGCAACTGGAGAAGACCGGCCACACAATAATGGTTTGCAGCCAAAAAACGTGTCCTCACAACCATACAAAGACACGTCCATGCGCGCACACACACACACACACACACACACACACAATAAACAATACACTGCTTTCAGCTACACCGCCATGCAGGGTAACAAGGCATCAGTAGACGATATTAGACCTAGGCTTTGCACGGTTTGTCAGTGTCGGACAATGTGAGAAGGCATGCAGGAATAAACCTGAGCTCACTGCACTAATGTAAACATCACTAATAGTATGAATTGTGTCATGTATCCGGATATTCACTATTCACGTTATCAAAAAAATTATACATTATACACCTGGCCTAAATCAGATAAGGACATCCATCTACCACAGATACCCTATCCCTCAGGTAAGAACTCTGCTACTATATTTAATATTATGTGAAATAACAACTGTAAACTAAACATGTCTCTGTGGTCATTAATTAGAATGCATCTGGTTTGCACGTTGTCCCAAAACAATGTCACAAACCTAACTTGCCACACTCCGTCTTCCGTTTTACAGTTATGTATATTCAGAAATATCTATTGATTAAGTGGCAGTCGGTAACAATGTGGACATGAGACGGGACTGAATGTATTCACTTGGTAATGAAAGTGAAAGGGCTATTAGAGTCAAATTGTAGCTTGCAGTACACTCATTGAACAACACACATATGCATAAACAAGCACAAATAAACAGCTGCACACAGACTCGCCCAGCGCGTCCCCTGAGCTCCCTGTGAATCACACTGAAAGAAAAACGCTGACAGTCAGTGACACTGCAAAAACAACAGGAAGAGAAACAACACCGCAGATAAAGTGCTAAATAAAACCATTCCTTATTTCCTGTGATAGGCAGTTATATATGGTTTTGGCAGAGGAATGTGGTCATTTGGTAACAGATTGTCACAGATTATGCCAAAAAAAATGTATCTTGTATTAATTATATTAACTAATATAATATATTAAAAATACACATTTGGACCGAGCTATGACAGGAGCCCTGGTAGAGGAAGAAAAACAGATCTTGTGTCAGAATGCCTGGAATGGATTTAGTTCCTGAAATATAATATCTAAAGTTTATAAGGAATTGTAAAAAAAAAAAAAAAAAAAAAAAAAAAAAACTCAGATAGATAAAATAGATCAGATTAGTTTTGATTGATCTAAATGACATCTTGTTCTTTCCTAATTATATCTGTACCAGTCACAGGTACACTACTAAGGGCAAAGAGGAACCTTGGGTATCGAGTGTCTCAATTTTTGGCTTTTGAAAGCTTTGTGAAATTTGTTTCAACATTTCCTCAATCAGATATTGTACAACTATTTCAGTATTCATTTCAACACACTCTGCCCTTGTTTGTCCTAAAAGCTCATATATATATATATATATATATATTATTTTTTTTTTTTTTTTTTAATCACACAGTAACTGATTGTTCGCAACAGTTAGCCCATTTATTTAACCTCACAACTGTACATTGGCTTATCATGAACAGAAACAACCCCTGAATAGAATGTAAAGGCCCTGCCCTGCTCTCACCGATGCTCCCATGATGATGAAGATGTGAACATCAGACTGATGGAACTCTTTATCTTCATGCAGCTCCTTCCTCAGCTCCCCAAACACCTCAGAGCGAGAAAGGGGTATGTTGCTCATTTTCTCTATAAAAAGAAAAAAAAGCAGATAAACAGAAAATCCAGTTTAAAATAAAACAAGGTAATTTACAGCCAACCCTGAGCAAGAGAAACAGGGACTAGTGCCTGTAAAACAAGAATTGACTAGAACCACCAAGCCAAAATAACCGTTTCCTGTCCTCAGGAAAACGTTGCTAAAGACAATGCAGTTTGGATCCCGGTGAGAATTTTCCATAAACACACAACTGCAGGGAAAATGGCGTGGCAGGAAAAAAATTGCATTTCCACTTGGGAGTCATTTTTACATCCCTTACCAGGTGGAGTCATCTCCCAGCTTTTCCCAGGGGGAGACTTACATGCAATGATATGCTCCATTTGGGATTAACAATTACCCAACATTTTGCTGGTGGTGATGAGTCTTGCATCAAACAAACAAACCAACAAAAAGACAAAAGCATGGCATAGAAACACGGTTGGTATAGCTATTCGCTGTGATGCATTATCTATGATCCGTAAATGAGCTAAAACCAAGAACATTTCCTGCTTTCCTTCCTCCTTCTATTAGTATACGGTTATGTCAAATGAGCCAAAGCGGCAACTAATTACTTTAAGTCAATAGTTGACACATTTGACATTACACACATTTAACATCTGAACACACAAAAACATTGAGTGCCCCCAGAAATAGCCTCAAACACAAACACACACACACACACAGCAAACAGTAATGATATTAGTCAAATCCTCCACCAAATCCCGTATTTAGGGGCTAAAGCTCACGGCAGAAGACCGTGATGAACCTGGATAGCTTCAGCTAATGTGTCACTATAACACCAGCTGACATTTTGTAACTCATGAATTGTTTATATTCTGACTTAGTGAGCTAGCTCCCGTCCAGGAGGAAGGAGCATAGAATATTAATCTAGCTTCCACATTTTTTCCCCCTTTTAAATCTCTCTCTGGCTTTAGGTTCACTGAGCTAATTATAACACGACCCTGTCCTGAGCTGTTGGCTTCACGTGCTGTTATGACAACGTGAATGCGCGCTGCTAGCTTACGCCACACGAGCTACACCAACGCTATAAAAGAGAGAAAACCACAAAATAGACGTCGAGCGACAACTGCAGCTACTCACGGGTGTGTGTTAGCAGGCTGATAACCCGACAGATTAAACCCTGACGAGGCAGGACGTCAGAATAGACAGTCGCAGTGATTATCGGGAGCCCACAGCGGAGGCTGCTGCAGCTGCTCGAACACAAATTCGCTCACTTCCCTGTTCACTCCACAATAGCACAATTGAGAGATTTTATTGGTTTGGGAGAAACTCACCAGCGCTCGCGCGTGTTCCCATCGCTGCCGCCTCCAGTGACGTCACGCAGCCGGACGGTGGGCGCGGCCTCGCTGTGAATGGTCAAGTGCAGCGCCAGTGTATGTGTGCGTGTGTGTCTTATATTACAATAGTGTCGACAAACCGTCGTTTTGTAGTTTGAAAAAACATGACATATTACATATTATATTATAGTTAGATGGTACATTTACTGGGTGAATGCTTCATTATAGTATCCATTTCTAGTTTGTGAGTATGAGGAAACACAACAAACGGTGAAAAGGGTTAGTAGATGGCTGCAATAGTTGGCAATAGTTTTATTTCTATTTAAAAGTACAATGTTGTAGATCATGTGCATTTAGGCTTTGACTGCATCCACATTGTTCATTAAGTGTGCTTTTATGATCAATTAGATCTTAAAGTGTATGTAAGCATGTACGTAGGTCAACAGTGTAGCATAATTCATGATGGTTTTGAATGTATACCATATCGACATAAAGTAGGCTAACAATGCAATTTGGGTAGTACCATACAGTGTATATAGTGAGTTCTGTTGAGGCCTCACTTTTTGTACAGAACATCAGGCAGTTTTATTGATTTATGATTGATTATCATTTACAGGGAGAGTTACTAGGAAGGGTTATTTCACTGCCAGTAGGAATAGCATGAACAATTATAGGGGCCAACACTTATTCTACTATAAATAAGGGAATATATTTTTGTGTTTAAATAAAGCTGTCCTTGAAGAAACAAAAAAAAATGCATAAATACACATGCAAACACACAAATAAGTGCAGTCAGATGAAGACCCAGCTTTGACCGAATGGGTCGGATATGCACTCAGTCATGAACACAGTTCCTCCTTCCACCGTTAAACAATTGTCTGATGAGGGATTCTTCAGCTGTTTTGTCTAAAAAAAAACAACATCAATGATTACTGTCAGAGTTGTTTTACCCGAGTAAGATGTGATGAGACTGCGTGTGTGTGTGTGTGTGTAAGAAAGGAAACAGAGAGGTACTGTGACAGGAATGAGGAAATGTCCCCGTTTCCTTGAACAACCAGGAAGTGTGTTGTGACACCATGTCTGAAAATGTGTGTCGTACCTGTGTGTAGATCCACACTTGCTCGGGCATTGCTTTCATTACTCTAGCCTTCCGTGGACATGGTTCCAGAGTCACCAGAGCTTTTCCAGCGTTGGCCTGTAAACACATTGTGTTTGCAGAACTGAGTCGTACCTCTTGCTGGGAGGTTAACTCAAAATACTGAAAGTCACACAAAGAAACATTGTATTTGATGAAATGAAATGAAGAGAGTGATTTTGCATTTTTATATGGCTTATTCTTCCATTTTAAAAATATGTCCAGATAAGCGGAAATTCATCTTAAATTTCTTATTCTTTTATTCCCTCCCATGGAATGTTCTGATCCTCAGGTTAGGATTTACCTGTGTTTTATCGTCATTTTTGCATGTGACCCTTTGACCAGGCTTCCATCTCCTTTGTGTTTTCTTTGCATCCAGATAGCACTCCAAACCAATGTTTTCCAACTGCAAAAAAAATAAAAAAGAATAATAATAAGCTAAAAGCAAATGGAGTCCGTTTTTTTCACCAGTCGGGATCTCCGTCGCTGAGATTCAGATGCAGTCAGATAATGTTATGTAAAAAACACAAATCATTCATGGTTTGATTGTTCACTGACATTCTTATCACTTAATAAAGCTCACAATGAAATAAACTACAGTGATAATATTTCACACTAGCTTTCTAACACGTAATTAAGGCCACTTATAGATATATTTCCAAATGTAAATCATTTCACAAATGAACTGACAAACAAGATGAATGGAAATTTGACTTTTGCTGAGAAACAAATCATGCTTTTCCATTGCCTGTGTGATCTAGCCATCTATTACCTTTGCTCTTGGGTCCCATATAAGCACAATATTTTATATAGTGGCATTGGAATTTTGCCAGATCTTCAAACTGAGCTTCTCCTTTCTCCTTAACCATTTTAGTAAGAACACCTATTTAAATTAAAAAAAAAATGTAATGAAATAAAAAGTTTACGCATACACAACTGAAAGTAATGATTTTAAATAAATGAAAGAAAAGTATCAGGTTCACATCTTTGTCTATTCTGAATTCATGGAAAAGAATAGTTAAAAGTCTGTCCAAAATAAAACCTCTTTCACAAAAATGATACTACACTTGCATATTTTAGAATCATCAAATGTAAACTCACCCACCCGTCCATGCCTTTCGGGCACGATGTCGGGAACGTCGGCCTCCGGATAGATATTCTTCACGTACCAAGAGAAGTCTCTGCACTTTAACTTCGCCCGGAGTTTTCGGCGTTCAGTAACATTCCCATATGTGTTCTGAAATGACCAAAGAAATACAAAGTGGGTGGGGTAGCCCGCATTTTAACTTACATACATTGGCCATCCAAAAGATTGGTCGTTAACATATTGCATTTGTAGGTGAACCTCTTTAAATATGATAGCGGCCCTTTCGTTTGAACGATAGAAGACCCATCTGTACTCATCCAGCCAGACCTCGGCCAGGCGGACCAGGTTGCGGGTGATCACAGAGGTTCCATTGGGGAATGTGTGGGGACTCTTTTTACGGAAAATGTGCCCTACGACAGAACAAGGGACGATCTCCAGCTGACCCCCGCATTGCCAGACCTGCAGTAGAGAGGACACACAGAACAACGAGAAGCTATAAGCACTTCGTAAAGCGCATATGAATATACTCTGAAACAATCCGATACATTAGCTTACCCTGAAGGACATTTCCAAATTCTCACCTCCCCAGAACTCCATTTGGTCATCATAAGTCCCAATATGCTCAAAGTATGATTTAGATATAGAGAACAGGCCACCAGCAAAGGTCGGCGTTCTACAAAGTCAGAAAAACCAGTCGGTATCGATGCCCCAAAAATGATTTCTCCTCATCTCTTCAGTTTTGTACTTGCCGGATTGGATAGGTCTGCTTCTTCCTTCGTTTCTCTTCATGATCGGGGATGGCCTCCCATCCAAATATGAGCCTCCAGTTAAAATTCCCTCGAAAGTAACGCCGCGGTTTGGGGATTGGCTTGACGAACTGGAGACTGTGTTCGTCTATAGTGGCAATTGCTGGGCTTACCACGGCCGTGGGCCGCTCTGCTATTCGCGCCAGAAGAGGCTCCAGCCATCCTTGGAAGCATTCACCTTTAACGAAGATTATACATCTATAATTGCCAATCATTAGAAATTACATCACAATCCGGGGTGTAGTCATTGTAGGTACCTTAATAGTCTCCTCCTCTCTCCTTTTAATTCTACTTAACCATGTCAGAAGCTATACGATACTAATCAAATGAGATAATATAATATATATCATATATAATCTTATTTAAAAACAATTTTCACATAGCAAGAGCAGCATTCAAGTTGTTTTTTTGTATGTTTCTCAAATATTATGGAATACACACAGTGGGAATCCAGGAAGGTGAGGACCTCTCCTCGGGCGGCCTTCATCCCCAGCAATCTGGCGGCCACCAGGCCTTTTCTCTCTTTCTGTCGTAACACACGCACAATTTTCAGACGCTCAACGTGTTCATCCAGACGAGCCTTCAGGTGCTCTGAAAACAGAGCAGTCAACAAGTCGATTGGGGGGAAAAAAAGACCGATGCAAACCATGGTGAAAACTGACCATTTCTGAATTTCCCCTCTGCGGGACAATAAAGGAATATCTTATCTTATCTTATCTTAACAATGCCTCAGCTATTAAATGTAACCCAGGAAACATTACTGGCAGTCGTTAAACTCACCTCTTTCAGATACACGACGCCACGGGATAAATGGTTTATCCACTGGCCAAGTGCGTGCACATTGTGCACATTGTAGGCATGGAATTCAAACCCAAGCACAATGAGACATTGTACCTCACACATGACACTCACCATCTGTGCTGGCGTCATCCACCAGTAAGACCTCTGCGAGCAGGGCAGCAGGAGCGGTGTGTAAGACGCTGTAGACAGTCCTGAGGAGAGTGGACCAGGCCTCGTTATGAAACACTATGATCACAGAGGTGGTGGGGAGATGGGGGCAACGCCAAAACCTCTGTTCCAAGCAACTGGTAGGAGTCAAAGAGGAGTTTTAGGGAAAACAGTGACTGGGCCTGCAGGAAGAGGAAAAAAAATGACGATCCTTACTCCGTGTGCCGGGTGTCTTTGCCCAGATCGCGATGCAGAGAGATGCGATCGCTGGCAAACTGGTTGAACTGGTTTTTAAGAAGTCCATGCAATTTCTCCCCACGTTCTTTGAAAGTAATTTTCAATGAAACAAAGGCTTTGCCATTGGCCCCCGGTGCCTTGGGATCTTGGGGAGGCCTTTGAATGTGAGGCCTGAGCTCCTCTAGGGTATAAAAACCGCTCGAACAACTCGGACCAGAAGGACCCGGTCCTCTACCTGTTGCCAGTTGTGGCAGGTAGGGTGCTTTGAAGAAGACTGAGTAGCCAATATTGTAGTATACAACCAAAAGCACAACAAAAAAGCAGGGAAACGCAACCTTTAATGGCGGTTTGAGATGTGGGCAAATAAAGGGCATGGTATTGAGATGGCGGGACTGACCTAAGACACAGAAAAAAACAATACATGAGACACATCTTGAGCTAATGTGCTACTTCGACAGAGTGATTGCTGGGAGTTGTCTGCACAAACAGTACATGCATATCTACATATAGTACCAAGAATGTATCTTAAACTATTCATCCCTCTGTCCATGCGTAACATACCGTACATCGTCAAATATGCTGTAAAACGCATAGTTTATGAGGTATATACAGAAATAATCCCAAGAATCTTTGTGGAACACCTCCATTCATGCTGCATAGACTAAAAAGGGCAAGAATGGTCACTCTAATCTGCGTGAAACAGGTCCTATTAATATGGGATGATGACAATAAAAATAAGGAAGTTAACTATTCAAATCAAAAGTTGGACAGCAGAAACAAGAAAAATACAGAAATAAACATGTAAGGGGAGAGAAGACATTCAAATGGCCATACAGGGATATTGTAAATTAGGCGCACTTTAAGTTCTGAGCGAGACATGAAAGAAAACAAGATTTTAGACTCTTTCTTTTTTTTTAAATCAATCGAATCAGTACTTACTATATTCAGATGCACACGAGCGAAGTTCCTCCACCTGTGCTCTCCACCCTTGTGTGGCAGCCAGACCAAGACGAGCGGCTCCAACCAGTTACTGCACTTATAGCCCTGATAGGTGACATACAGTAACCATCACAGTGAGATTTCTCTGTGCCAAACCAAACACTGACAGCTAAATCGCAAAACTGAAACGTCGCTGATTAAACTAATTACACAAAATGCACTTTTCTTGGGCAACACTGGCAGAATCGTCCTTACATTTTATTTACACTTTTCTGAATATGTGCTAAATAAACAAATGATGGAGCTCTAAAATAATCACATTTGCCGATATCATTCAAATCAAAAGTTGGACAGCAGAAACAAGAAAAATACAGAAATAAACATGTAAGGGGAGAGAAGACATTCAAATGGCCATACAGGGATATTGTAAATTAGGCGCACTTTAAGTTCTGAGCGAGACATGAAAGAAAACAAGATTTTAGAACTTTTCTTATTTTTAAATCAATTGAATCAGTACTTACTATATTCAGATGCACACGAGCGAAGTTCCTCCACCTGTGCTCTCCACCCTTGTGTGGCAGCCAGACCAAGACGAGCGGCTAGTAGTTGATTTTCTAGTTTTTGTTAGTGACACAATCATTTATTATTTGGTGATCCCTGAGCAAAGGGTCAGTTCCTTTCAATCCTGTTAGTAGGCGGGACCTGTTGCCACGGTTACACGCCAACAGTCTGTCGGTCTGTCGCAGGCGTGTTGCGTCGCGTAACGTTATGGCCGTGTTCGGTTGTACGCATCTGAGTTATCAGAACCCCCATCCCGCAGGGGCCTCTCACTCTGAAGGTAAGTGGTAAACCAAAAAAAAAAAAAAAAAGAAGAAGAATAAAGCAGAGCCTTTTGCCTTGAGCTCGGACATCTGAAGTGGGCAGGTGGATCTTTCTTCTTTTTTTTTTTTTTTCTTCACAGACAGTGGGCTTCACATCAGAGCAGGACTGCCTCCGTCCTTTAAAGAACACCAGGAGCCCACTAAGAGGCCAGAGGAGTCCCTCCCCGCAGCTCCCCACCAGCTGTACACGAAGCCTCTGACGGACAACCAGCAGTACGGATGGGTGAGTTCCAAAAGTCCTAAACCCTGGACGCAAGTCAAAAGGTTCCCGCGAAAGAACAGTGAGATGACCAAGTGAGTCACGTCTCCAAATCTATTCTTGAACTTTTTTTTTAACTTGTGACTCTGATCTGAATGGAATCCAACCCGTTTCAACCCCTTTCACAGGTTTGTCAAGCAAATGTCATCAGCTGACCGGGACTTCAGCCTTTTCTGATTGAATGTCTGAAAATAAACTGAATTCCAGAATTCCCTGCCTCAATCCTCTCTGGAACTTAAAGATTTTTTTTCTAAGACTGTTTTCCTGATTGGAGAAAGATTGAAATGAATGAATTCAAAAATGGCAAATGATCATTCTAAAATTTCAACAATTCTAAAAACATATTTCCCAACAATGACATATATAGTGCATCAGTCACAGGGGCAATTCCGTGCTTTGGGTAGTTTTACCATACTAAATTGTACTAGAATACTTTCAATTATTCTTACAGTGTGATATTAGTACTTTTGCTTGGGACAGATATTAACGGTAGTTGCATTGATGACGTGTCGGTGGTCCAGTGCCATCTTCACCAGCTGATGATTTCACAGAAGAAAAACCATGGGGAGTGATGAATAGAAGGACTGCAAATATGGTTATGTTGCCTCATTTGTGATTGGTCTCTGTTCCCATAAAACATGAGATGGTTTTTCAGCACATTCCACATTATGAGTAAACATATGACCACCAAAAAACAGCCATTGATTTTTTTTTATTTTTTCTTCAAGGGGAAAATGTCATTTATCTCTTTGTCATAGTCCTCAACTCTTCTTGTCCTTCAACTTTGCAACAAAAAAAAAAAAAAAAACACACA
>JAFBJU010000499.1:1895432-2006829 GCA_016785305.1 Colistium nudipinnis | reverse complement strand
TAATAATAATAATAATAATAATAATAATAATAATAATAATAATAATAATAATAATAATAATAATAACAACAATAACAATAATAATAATAATAATAATAATAATAATAATAATAATAATAATAATAATAATAATAATAATAATAATCCAAATATTATGATTATGATTATGATTATTATTATTCATAAACCCCTTCACAATGTGTCCTAAGCCATGTGTATTTTGGAGCACTGACCCGTTTCTCACTGCAGCCAAGCACCAGGAAGGTCTCGATGCTGTTCTCCTTCAGATATGCATTCCTCTCGCCTCCAAAACCGGGCTCCACCTCGTAGTCTCCGTTTAGATACTGCAGCGTGGCCTTGGTGATGTGGATCCGCCTGCAGAGGCAAATAACAGAACGTAGAACAACAAAGGAGTTGGAAAAAGTCTGGTAGGCCTCATTGTTGTTGTTGTTGACGATTTGTCAGACCAAATAAGACATTACAAGATGTGTTTTGACAAAATATCCAGACAAATACAAATAAATATCATCAGATGAATCATTAAATAATACGATTGAAGCCCTGCTTATTTCCCTCACCCGGCTTTGCCTCCCGCTTCCATGTGGTTGGCCAGAGTAACATCGTTTGACCACACATCGAACTGCCACTTCCTGAGTCCCAGCACGCCGCAGTGCACGCGCCCGCTGTGAATGCCGACGCGCATGTTAACGTTGACCCCCGTCACCTCGCGCACCAACCTGCGAACAGTCAGCGCAGAGAGAAGATGGGTGTCTCCTCCCCAGCAGGAGGACAAAACTTCCAACGCAAGCTACCGAGAACAAATACAAGTCAATACAAAACATCACGCACAAACACGAGATGTACTCACGAGATGGCCTCGATCATGTCGACACCCATCTCCACGCAGCAGTGAGCGTGGTCCGCCCGGGGTTCAGGCAGCCCCGACACGCAATAGTAACAATCGCCCAAAATTTTTATACGTAGACAGTGGTTCTCCTGCGAGAGGCGCACAGGGAGAATACGAAAAAAAAAAAAAAAAAAGTCAAGATTTGGCTTTTTATCAATTCAAGGATTATTTTTGCAGAACCTGACTTTAATCAATGTCAGGCGAAGAAAGCTGAGCGCGTCTCCTCACCGACGCCAGCTTGTCGAAACGGGCGAAGAGTTCGTTGAGCGTCATGACCAGCTCCTGAGCTGTGCACTGAGAGGCCAGGCTGGTGAAGCCCTCGATGTCCGCAAACAGAATGCTGTGGACGAGGCGGACGGAGAGGGTGAGACGCAGAGGAACCGAAAAACAAACAAGGGCGAGGGTTGGAGGGGAGTGGAGTCAATACACGAAGCATCCAACCGTCTCTATTTTCTGTTATGTCGCCATCAGGGCTGCTGACCTTGAGAGAGGCAGGAATCCTGACCTTAAATTCTTGTGAAGGAGCGCTGAGTGCGTGCGTGCGTGCGTGTGTGTGTGTGTGCGAGAGAGTGTGGGACTGTGCCATGTGTTTGCTCAGTATCTGTAATTGAATGTGTGCCGAAGCTCTCCATCTTCAGGGATTATCTTATCTCGGCTGCTGGTGATTAAGTATTCCCTCACTAATGTTAATTAGCCTCCACTCTGCCCAAACCACTTTACCCTCTGCGTGCAGTGTGCATAATTGTGTACGCATGTCATATGTGTGTGTTTTTGTGTGCCTATGTGTTTGTGCATGTATCACCCTCAGGAAAAAACATATATATTTTGATTTTGACGAACAGGAGTAAGAAATATATTTGAAAATGAACATGGCACGATATACTCTACTTGTTAGCCTTGCGCAGCTGCCCATTGTTTCATTCGTCATTCGTTTTTCCAGCTACTGATTGTTTGAAGTATAGAGTTGCAGCCCCAATTGCATCTCTACATGATTGAAAGCAATCTGCCCTCTAGCTTCCGTGATGAAGCAACGTCGTAATAGTGTAGTCGGATAAACCGGACGCGTCTCCACTGACTCTGCGTTTTGGACGATAAAAGCTGGGCAGGAAGGCCAAACCAGTTAGGGCTGTTATGTAAAAAGCAGTGGTTATTGTTTGCGGAAGTGTCTGTTAGTCCTTCACACTGTATGCTTGATGATAAAACTAAACAAATATTTGCTCAAATGTAGGTGGAAGGGGATCACGAGCTGCAGATGTCAAGCTTCCTGACACTTCCAAGCCGACAGGAAGTTAAAAGACAAAATGAGGGGATTGTTTGTTGCTTCCGTGCATTTTTTATTTTTATTTTTTTTAAACCCTTCAGAGTTTAGTAAATAAAGAATATTTGCGTAATCTAAACCTAAATAATGTTTGCCAAATTTGGAAAATGTTTTTTGAGACAATAATCTGGTATTGTATATATTTTGTGTTGTGGCCCTGTGGTCGTCTGCACGTCGACAAAGTCATTCTCATAAAATGAGCCACTGAGGCCAAGTGTCCGGGCTGACCTGACATTGTCATGTTTCTGGATATAGATCTTGTGAAACATCATGTCTTCCTTCTTGGCATTGATGTCAGCCTTCATCTCCATGGCAACATGCCGTGGCAACACGGACAGCAACAGCCGTTCCTGGAAAAACAGACAAAAAGCAACAAAATGCAGATTGTGTCAATCACAATATGCGCCGTCTGAAATCTGCCACGTTCGTTTCAGACTCAAAGACTATGTCCACATTAAGCCGGTCAAATAAAGGGAAACAAAAACACATCTTCTTCTGCAAAGCTGAAATCAAGACGGACAGATGCTGATGTGTACAGTCGACATCCTGAACACCAAATAAGGAATTTACTAGTAATACAGAAAAGTATTACAATGTATTGTTTTCTAATTACAATGATCTATGAAGTGACACCTGATGTACGGTATCCTCGGTTCCTCTGGGACACCGCATTTATTGCTCTTTCATTCAGAAACATGTCTTGCTGCCACGGAGAAATGAAATTCCTGCCGAATCGAAAAAGCCTCCCCTGACGTCTTTACTGCAGAAATAAATTATGGGCTGGATGGTCTGTCCGAGAGCCAAAAAATGTCAATGAATGTCACGTTGACGAGCTCAAACTGGATAATAGGGGGGAAAAAATAAAAATAAATGCTTTTTGGAGCCGGAGTGACAGGAGAGGATGAGTGTTAGCTGGAGTTTGAAACACATCAACAGCAAAGAAAAAGTCTGAGACCCTGAATGGGAAAGGGGTCACGACATGTGCACGACGGCCCTTTTTTATGCGTCCTTGTTTTGGCCTCAGCTAATTAGGCCTACTGTGAGTATTGGAGTGTGTGTGCATGTCTTTCTATGGTTGTGAGCACGCGTGCGGGCCTTTGTGGGTGTGTGTGCGCGTGCAGGCCTACCTGTTGCTGGTTCTCCCTCTGCAGATGTAGCCTGGCCTGGATGTATCCTCTGGTCTCCTGAAAGGCTTGTCTCTGGGACACCTCGGCGGGGTAGTGGGTACAGATCCCGATGATGTTCGTGCAGAGGAAGATCAGGACGTTCGCGCTCACCTGGACAGAGGAGAATAAACGTGGCTTTATTTCTCATGTACTGTATATTTGTTGTCCACATTGCCTCCCGCCCAAAATGGCTGCATGGATCAAAAAGAAAGGTCATACAAGAAGATGGAAGGTGGATTTTTTTTTTATGCAGTGTTTTTTTTTTTTTTGAGCTCCGGGATCCGTTTCTCTGCGGATTTCACTTAACGTCAAATCAGGATGAAACTGTCTCCGGCAATGAGAAGGACAGCGATACGCCGACGATAAACCTCGAGTGCTAAACCTTTCCCGGAAAATTCAGACATTAAAAAAAAAAAAAAAAAACATTCAAACATGAACAGGAGACAGACTTTTATTACAATCTTTAAATTATGATTCTAGGGCCACAAATCCAACTCTCTAGTTGACCTTTTCTTTGGTTTTGTTGGCAGAACACTTCTGTTCTCTGTCTCTCTCCAGAGACCGTATGTGGCACAGTGAAACGCGTCTTTTTCTGCCAACAGCCAGGTTTTGGTTAGTGGAGGGATTTCAATCAAATCGTTTGGGATCTGATTGGACACCTCCAACATCAGATCCACCACGGGACAGTTCGGCCCTGCATAGATTCCCTCTCACCTGCGTTGGAGCATAAGGGCTAAATGTACAAAGCGCCTCACCCAGGGTCAAAACGCATGGTCCACTCACGTTGTACAGGAAGACCGAAAGGAAGCAACCTTTACGAGCAACAGCGGACTATTTGTGGCTAATCTATACTTTCAATTGACAAACACACACGCGCACGCACGCGCACAAGCACAAAACATTTCCTCTGGCAGGAAATGGTCCTGTTTGTGTGATCGCTCGTCCCCTTTGCTCCTGGCGGGCCAACGACCAGCTCATAATTTTTACAGTGTTGCTGCTGTGGGAACGACCCCCAGAGTCGAGAAAAAAAAACGGTCCCCAAATGCATTGTGGAATTGCTGTTGATCCCGTTATAAGGCCATTTCCTCAAAAGAAGGCTTGTTGTTCACAGCCTGGACGTGACACTCTTTACTCCAGAGGCAACACTAACAAAGGGGTTGAATGTGGACCAGGAAGGAGCCCTGGCTTCTGAACTGCTAAATGATATGACCTCCTCGTCACGTACCTTGAGGAATATCACACATAATTCTGTGTTGGTGTAAATATTGCGTCTTGAGTAAATGCTCTTGCTGCTGCTGCTGCAAAAAAAAAAACCTTGGTGTAATATTATAGTGCAAAAATGGATGAATGTGAAATATAAACCATGGCTACCAAAGAGTTCTTAAAAATAGCAATAAAGGACAAAGGTGAGATAGTCTGCAGAGTATCACATACCCAAGAACAGAGACAGATGGGGGATGGAAAGTTTAGAAAGAGAGCAAACAAGGGGCGGGGTGCAAAAAGAATAGAGCGGCAGCGTAATGGACAACGCAGATAAACCGGAAAAAAAACAACAAATGTTGTGGGTAGGAAGGAAGTAAGTGGTGGGGAGCAGGAGGAGGGTGGGGGGACAAAAGACAAATTTAAAGGCGAGAAGGAAGAGGACGAATGAGTGAGAGCTGCAGAGAGACAGATATAGGCCACAGTGACATTAGGCAGATGGCTCAGGGCGCTCTGTTTACATTACTCTCACTGTTCAAGCAAAAAATAGCCACGAGACAAAAGTGAAACCGGGAGCAGGATGCGGGTGTTTGCAGGTGAATGTGTGGATATGCGTCGCCTCCCAGCATGCAACGCGCAGTGTCTGTCCGTGGAGGTTTCGCTCCACATGCGTATCGCACTCGCCGCGTCTGAGCTCACAGGCTCAAAACTAATTGCTTGCTTTTCTCAAGAGGCCGAGGGCCGCTGGGTTTACAGTGTACACACTGTGTGCGCAGCAGCACTTTAGGAGCCATGTGCGTTTACCTGCTACCTGCGCACGCCGCCGGCACCTGCTCGTGTGTGTCCTCTGTGCTCAACAACACGCTCATTTATCAAAACTCCTCCACTTATTATCCTGTCCGCCTCTCTCCACTCCGCACTCGCCCAACCACGGCTCACTTCCTGTCGGGTGGCGCGCGTGGCTTGAGTGACCAGTAGGATTTGGGTCCCAAACCAAAACACAGCCAGAGCGGGACATAATGTCACCGGCGTCCTCTTCCCCTGGAGGGGCGGGGGTTGCAGCCAGCCAGTCTGCACAGAGGACCTCCACCTAATCCCAGGATATCAAAATTGCATTATGTAAGAAAGGCTCTGCACAAAATACAGATTAAAAGGTATTTTTGCACCAAAACCACAAAAGCAACATATATATATATATATATATATGTATGCTGATCCACATGCCATACTGACCAGCAGACACGAGGGGCAGACGGAGACGCGGAGGAGGACGGGGCACAGATGGAATATTCCGAAATTCTACTTTTCATTTTTCTCCCCCTTTACCCCTTTACGATGGATTTAGCACACCGGCTATTTACTTTAGCAGGAAGTCTGTGGTCGTGTCGGTGAGGCCCTTTTTGACTGGGGGGGAGGGGGGGGGTGTGGGGGGGGGGGGGGGGGGGGGGGGGAGTGGGCTCACTCACTTGGATGCGTGATCAACTCCCTTTGGCCTTTTTCAGAACTCAATAATGCACAACTTTTGTGTATTTTCTCTGCCACTATAGTGCAAAGTGCCGCTGCCTCCGCTTGTGCCCACAGCCCAGTCTGGTGACGTGCCCCTGGCTTTAATCCCTCGCCGATTCCCGCTCTCCATCCCACTTCACAATACTCAGCCAACACCCAACACCGACACACTGAAAGGTTAATGAGCGCACAGACGTAGGAAAAACGGAAAAAAAAGAGGGCAGGCAAAAACCTCCACATTTTCCCCGGGAATATTGTATTATTAATGCGCCACTTCATTGATCCAGACCCGCATGCAAACAGGGGTTGGTTAACGCAGAGGGGGGGGAAAAAAAAATGAAAGAAAAATGTAAATGAGAAGGGAGTTATCGCCACACTGAGTGTTTCCCGGCAAAAACCCAGCATGCTCCACACCGTGTCATTTTTACACTTTTAAATCACTGCTTTGCATCTGCTGGCAAGAAAAGCAAATCAATCGGATACATTTCCCAGGACACAGGATTTAGAAGTCGCTCGCACAAACGAGATTTGCTATAATGAGTATGCAGGTGTTATGTTCACTTTCGTGCCTCAGTATCCCTGTTAGAGAGCTCATTCTGAAGCCCGCAGTCATTATGCATGAGAGATGTGATGATGGCGGTTTTATATATATATATATTTACAGCATATATAGTAACTCCATGTCTCTCTCTCTCTCTCTCTCTCTCTCGTTCTCTCGCTTCTTTCTCAGGCTTGTGAAAGGCTCTGCTCAGTGTTGGCCCGAGACTCACACCCACGGAGACTGTGAATTATCAGAGATGGCAGCGCAGCTTTTCACTTAGCAACTATCACCCACATTCCACAGCCTCCCTCCAAAGACCCGCCGTCCCCCGACCCAGGTTCAGGCAGGGTGCAGCGTGGGGACCTGCCGAGAGGGGAGGACGGGCGGGGACTCATGACTTTGTCTTCCGGGCTCAAGACACCAGCATACCACAGTAAGATTTTTGGGATTAGTGCCTTGACTGGTCTGCCAGGTACAATTTCCCCTACAAATATCAATTGTTCTTCGGGGCGGCTGCAAAGAAAACAACAGCAATAACAATCCCCACCCTCCCAGACCCTGGAAGCCTCCAGGGGGTGGGAGAGGAGGGGTCCTTAAGTTGTTATCAACCTATTTATTGATCGGGAGAATACCATTGGAGGATGCGGAATTCATTCACAACCCCCAATTTTTTGGTAGAAACAATATTTGTCACGATATGACTTTAATCGTTTCCAAACGATGATGATCAGGACGGAATTCAGACACAGTGCAGTTTGTATTGGACAAAACGTTAAAAAAAAAAAAAAAAAAAAGCCAGTGAAAACCGCCCCATTAAAGACCAAAGCAAATATCAATCAATTAGCCGGCAGATTATTGATAATATATTGAATTTTTAGTCACAACTCTGAACTGGTTGACCACAGTTTGTGGCCCAGCTGAGTTCACATAAATACAGCGGGAACAATGTTTCCTGCTGGCATGGAATAAATCATTAAGCCGGACGGCGCTGTCCAGTAAACCGAGCGGAGAATGAGCCGCTGACTTTATAAGAGCTTTTCTCCAGAGGGGGAGCACTGACTGATGGGATATTGTTGTTGAAACGGGGCCAACGAGAGTGCGAGCCGACCTTTGAGGAACATCTGGAACTCCTTTCAAACATCTGTGTTGGATCAGGCTGCGTAAAGCACAGTCTCGCGCCCAAAGACGCACAATGACACAGCGCTTAACTTGGGACTAAACCTTATGGTGGCCTGAGAGCGTTGGGTATTTGTTTCCATATTCTCTCATTTATTTTCTCCCGCCTCGTCACGCTCCTGCCGACCCCTTCAGCCTTTGTTACCGGGCCTGTGTGTGTGTGTGTGTGTGTGTGCCAGGCAGCTGCTGGGTTTGTGTACTCAGCCTGAGCCTCGTGTCTACACACAGCTCGCAGTGCCCCTTATCTGAAATGACCAGAACCACATCGGCAGATAAAGAGTCGAGTCCCGCCCGCTCAGCGCTCCGCTGGTCCGTCTGTGTTACGCCATATACCGTCCGCAGGTGAGACACACTGTCAGCAGACGTTAAAGCTAAATAACCATTTCCTCTGCAGAGGCACAATAAACGGTTCCGTTGCAGAAAATGTGTGAACCAAAGAACGGTTTGATCAGGAATGTTCCAAACATCCATCAAACTGTTATTTTAAGTCTCTAAAATCTGTCATTATCGTGGCGGAAGAGAAAAAAAAAAACTTGCGCCATTGTGGTTTGTGAGAACAAATTTACGACGAGTTCCATTTCCAGAGTGTTCTCCATGACAGAGGGTAACAAGTCTCTTTGGATTTGACATCTTCAATTTGTACCTGCACAGGAAATGTGGGCTTCACTTCAAAATATCATAGATATAAAGTATTTATAAAAAGTGATCTGATTGTATGAGGATGTGTTTGGGTTCCCATACTGTTCACTATTATAAAAAACACAATAGTTGTCGTTTAAATTTTTGGAACTTTAGGTTCATCTAACTTATTGTATATCCCCCCCCAAAAAATTGGAGTGGATTTGGTAAACTATTAATTCAGTTACAAAAGAAGTAGTATTTAATAGAAGTTTTTAAGTAAAATATATATGAGCCAAAACCAACATGTGAAGCGTCAGATAAATCACAAAACAGAAACATATGTATATCCTATATTATTGTGTTTTTTCACAGCAGGAAATAGAGCAGCTGCTACTCCCCAAATTGTAATTTATTTCAGGAAACAGTCACAACATATTTTAGGGCTTTATCGCATATTTTTTGTTTTGAGTTAAAACACCAGCTCAAATTGATTTTTTTTTTTTTTACTCATCTGAGAACATTAAAGTGCGACTGATGATACACGTATTCCTATGAATATATTAATATTCATTTCCCTCAGCAGGTTTTATACATCTTTGAATTTCTCAGAAGCTGTGCACTGAAACACAAAACCATGCACGTTAGATTAATTATGTAAAGCCAGGTATCCTTGATCATATGAGTCCCTCAGTCATGTTTCTGTAAACATGGAGAAGTGCGTGACAACCCTGACAAACTACACACACCACACACATTTCTGTGGGCAACCAGACGGGTGGGACTTCTGTGGAGAGAGGGCGACTACTAAAGCATTTTGGCAATGGAGTTGCAGATTTTTATTTATTATTTTTACGAAAAAAAGGTGCACAAATTTTGAAAAAGTTGTATATTACCTATTTATATTTCAGAAGAGGATCTATTATGAATTCATATTATTTTGGAACGCACGGGACCCCTGCAAGGCTGCCAGGCCCCACATGCAGGTTCATGGATAACAGCTGCGGTTAAACAAAAAGCCTCTTAGAGGAGTTATTTCAGCATCCGAGGAATGTAAGGGAGTTGTAATGAGCAGTAAAAACGAATTATCTGAGCCACAATAGAAGCCAACAGAGGACTACAAGCCCACCAAGCAAACTTTCTTTAAAAAGCGTGAGGCGTAACAACACACACACACACACACACACAGCATAGGGGGGGGGGGGGTCCAAACATGCACAGTCATAGTGAGCTGACCAGAGATAAGCTTCTCTGAACCAGACCACTGGCAAACAACATCCTGTCCCTCTCCCTCGACTCGCGGCCACCTCCACTCACATGACCTCTCCTCTGTCATCGACATGTTTAATTATGGATCGTCATTTTGACAGCAGGGGAGGTGGAAAACAACGCGCGACTCCAAAGCAGCAGAGCGTGGACCCCCCCCCCCCCCCCCCCCCCCCCCCCCCCCCCCCCCCCCGACGGACGAATGGGTAAGCTGTATTCCTCTGCTGTATTCATTTGCTTTTCGGAAATAAAATGAAGCGTTTATTTTTGACAGCCTTTTTCTTCTTTTTTTTTTTTTTTTTTTTTTTTTTTTTGACGTTCACTTGAATGGTTACCAAACTGTATGTTTCCATGACAACAGCTGGACCAAGTGAACCCCCGGCGCTGAGTGAAGACACATAGCAGTGCTGTTAATTCGCCATCATTCTCAGAAGTGATGCTGAACTGATAACCTTCTCTCAGGCTCTTATTGGTTCACTTATTGACTGACTGCCGGTGGTTGTATGTGTGAGCAGCTTGGTGCGTGTACATGTGTCTGAATCCTTTTAATCCCCAAAGAAGTACACCGTATTCGGTGTCATGTAATACTGTATATTTCTCATTCTACTTTATGAAATATATACTATATTGATATTTACGAATGAGAGATCAAAAGAGCTTGATAACGATCATAAAAGTGTGTGAGTTTCAGTGAATGTATGAGTTTATTCGTTGCATATTTGGATCAGCTCCAACTAATTTACCCATTAGGCTACGGCTATGTTTTTTCATATTATTTTCACTTAGCTCATCCAGTTACAAAGAAATAAAATCGAATACATATAATAAATGGATCATTAGATTTGTCAATCTTAAAATTCAATAAACCACAACCTCTGGGAATCTTTGATTAAGCGAAACTGTGTTTTGTGTGTGTGTGTGCGTGTGTGTTTGTGTGTGTGTCCCATCAGTCAGCAACCATCCTTGTAGGGTGCAAATTGTACATGTGACAGGTATGCTCGTTAAAATGCTGCTGCCGTGTTAAACACACAAATTATTAATCAAGGAGGCTGTGGAAGGACTGCGTGGGGAGAATATCGGATTTTCGCTGCCTCCTCCTTCCCGTCTTCTATACAGGGTGTCTTATTCTATAGCTGCAGCCTCACACAGGTGATCGTCACCAGCTGACACCTTCTCCACTGGGTTATTTTTGCAGCAGGTGCTGCTGTAAGACTGTGAACAGTAGATCCGATGTGAGATTTAAAATACATTCATTATCTCCTTAACATCCTGGAAATGAAATAATAAAAATAAAATAAAAATAAATAATAAAAAAGAAATATATATACATATATATGTATGTGTATATATATTATACATATATATATATATATATATATATATACACATATACCTGTATAATGTATGTGTATATATATTATACATGTATATGTATATACATATATATATATATATATATATGTGTATATATACAGTATATGTGTATATATATACTGTATATGTGTGTATATAAAACGCTGTTCCCTTATCCTATCTAATGAATACAAAACACTTTAAACACTTAGTGGGAGATTGACAGGGAAACATATCGGCTGCATGCTGACCCATAGCCCACGTTAGGGCCTGATTTGCCCTCTGTGCTGTTTAATGGGCTTTTAGGGGCTTAACCCACCATCTCTGCTGTGGTCAGAGACCAGCGCTCAATCCCAAAAATGCATCAGGTTGCGCTGCGCTCAACACAAATAGACAAAGAAATCCAAGAATCTGAATATACAGCAGCTTCTACACCTGTGTGTGTGTGTGCGCGGGTGAGTGGCAGGGTTTGTGATATGCAGGCCCAGCATGTGTATGCAGAGAAGAAGGGGGGGGGGGTAGGCTAACCTGCCTGTTGCTCTGACGCAGGCTCTGATAAGACCTTTCCATGTGACGCAACAGTTGACAGAAACGCCAAGGGCTGGGTATTTTTAGGAACCAGCCTTCGACCTCTCGTGTCAACAATATCCACACAACAATGCTGCCCAATGTCGAGGGCCATAAAGCAAATGATGGGCTGAAGAATGTACATATGATCATAAAGGGGGGGAGGGTGCAAAATATCATTGACACACATATCACGCAACTTGTCGCTGCATTTTCCTGCCAATTTGAGAAGCGGAGGCTTGTAGAGGACATGTCATTGTTCCCTCTACGTGTAAGAGCCAGGACAATGGATCCACGATGTTATTTCCCTCGAAGAAAAACTACACAGCAGCACATCTGACAAACACGCACCAGAGGAGGCGTGAACAAAGCATGGATGATTGTGTGTGTGTGTGTGTGTGTCGGTGGGTGTGCTGTACTGCTGTGGCTAATTGATTGCAGCTGAGCAGTCTGAGGATCAGAGACATGGCGACACCAAAAAAAAAAAAAAAAGAAGGCGCGAGAGGCTGACGCGTAACAGCACGTAGACTGGTGGGAGCAGTGGGAACAGCCCTCCATAGATGGGAACCAGTGGACGGTGTAGTTTGTGGTGTGCGAGGACAGCGAGGCTGGGAACAGACCCTCGATTCTGCTGAAGGCAGCTGTGAAAACACACATACTGACCGACGCCAAGAGCAATACGGCTTAGGAAAAAAAACAACCAGATGGACCGCATGTGTTCTGAAAGGTTTGAAGGCATCAAGGGTCATAAATATCAAGAGCAGAACACGAGAATGCTCTTCATGAAGCCAACAGACCGCATCAAGATGTCTGCGAGAGCCTCGGCACTCATAACCTCGTAAACCAACGGCGGTGATCTCCGTCCTCTGTGATTATGTTAGGGAATATTTGGCTCAACAAATGTAAATAATCCCATTTTTCGAAGGCGCTGAAGTAAAAAAAAAAACTCAAATGTATTCCAATTTAGTGTTTGTGTCTTTTTTGTGAATATCTGTGTTGACAATATCGTCACTCACAATGAAATGTACTATTTTAAGGGGAAAGTGCATATAAACAATGTCAGACAAAGCCACATCGTTATTGGCGTCTATATGTGCTTAGGTTTGTGGTGTTCTGTTCAATTGTTTCCTGTTCATGATTGATTCACATTTTTTTTTTTTTTTTTTATTATGATTGTTATCCATTTGAAACATTATTAAAAGCATCACATGAATAGCAATTTAGAGATGGGGCAGTATGGTTTATCATATTTTAAATTAAATGTTTTATCAGAAAGTAGAAACATTATATAAATTGCATGCAAATGTCTGTTACAAAATATAGTATAAGTAACCTCAGGTAATGTGTAGGACCTTTCACTTCTATAGTCCCTGGAAATATAACATTTCTCATATGACACAACAAATCAATTGAAAATCTACCTTTGTGGGTCATTAAGTTTAGTTCACAGCCCCTGCTGAAAATCAGACATCCAAAACCCAGTAACTGTCCAAGTAAACGATCATTTCTCAATTGAGCTCAGTTGTACAGATTCATTGACAATTTCCTGTTTAAACCTGCAGCGCCAGCCCACGGGCAAAAAAAAAAAAAAAGAGGATGTGCATTGACTATTCATAATTGCTCATATGCACCACGTTATCATTCTCAATAGTCGTCAACGGAAACAACCCTGGGAGGTTAATGTGTCACGGGAGAAAGAGGAAATACTGGTACACAAGCGTGAAGCGGTGATTGATGACACCGTATCCCCGTGTCACATTGCACACAGTGACGACCCCAGGAACAAACAGCACCGCCGGCCCCGCCGCTCTGCTCGTGACATCCATTCACCAAAGGATGGCAAACAACGTCGGGGGCCGTGATGGATTGCACGCCGCTATGGCGCTACCGAGTTCCCACGAAACCTCCCCCCCACCCCCCTCGTGGACTTTAGCGGTTCCTTCGTCGTAAACCATCCGGATATTAGAAGAGCTGACGCGCTCACAGCGATGGCGGACACACTGCCGTCCCAATCAGTCCCGCATGCCCCCCTGTTTTCGAACTTTTCTTCAAGGAGATGGACAGTTGTCCCCGGCGAGCGAGCGGCCACCACACCGCCCCCTCCTCCCCTCCCCCCCATCCTTGGGAGAAAAAGTACAAAGCGCCCCTTGTGTGAGAGCACAGAGACCCCGAGTGATACCGCTTTATATCGCGGTGTTCTCCCAGTGTCACACAACAGCCGCAGACGCACACAAACAGCCCTCCGGCCGAGGCGGCTGGTTCGGCCCCCTGACCTTCAGCGAGCCCCCGTGGTCCTTGGCATGACACACAAACAACCCGCTGTACACGGTGAGCCATGAGCCGCGGAGAAAGTATAAATATATAGACGCAGATACTGCATGGCGACATCCACAGTATGTCGCCTCTGATCAATTCCACCATTTCCCAAAAGCCCTACATATTCCTCATATATCCGATTTTGGACCAAGTGGGGAGCTCCGAAAAAGTGAGAAGCTTCCATCAAGTGTTGGCTGTTTTTGGCGCTGAAACCATGAAGGGATGAAGGTGGACAATGCACAAAAGGCAGAAAAACACAATCCACCATGCTTTCCATCAGTTTTGTTTCAGAAATCCAGAAGGATGCACAGAATACCTATAATAGAATCTAAATATATATTCTACGGGGGGTACTGACCAAATGTGACCCACAACCTAGGCGGGAGGAGTAAGACTCCTCTCCAGACCTCATCACTCCACACCATCCAAATAAAGCTGTTACCTCACAAATGAATTGACGAGCATGAAGAAAACATTCCCAGTACGCGCGAGGGATAACAGAGCAGGAGGGTTTCTGTCTGTTCAGGTCAACGACGGCAAACGCCAAAGCGTCTCTCACCTGCTTCCAGAGGAACGTGTCTTCCTGGTTCATCTGCCAGGTGGTGACCACGTGGATGATGGACAGCACCGCCCCGCTCAGCACCGCCGCTCTCATCCTCACGGGCAGCAGAGTGTAGATGATGTAGATGAAGAACACGGACCACCATATGCCCTCCGAGGCGCTCCTGGGCGCCACCATCAGCACGCCGAACACCTGCACCGTCAGCAGGACCCCGATCACCAGGTAGCTGACCATCCACATGTAGTCCTGGTGGAAGCCGTTGCGGTTGCATACCACCATGAGAGCCATGAAGAGCGCCATGGCCACCGACAGCGCCGAGGCGTAGGCCACGTGGGGCGCGGCGTGGACACAGTGGAAGGTCAGCATGATGCCGCACACGATGACCAGCACGCCCATGAGCATGGTCAGCGAGCTCTGGTTCAGCCTGAAGAAGTAACGCTGGTACAAGCGCTCCAGTTTGCGGGACTGGAATTTTTTGGACTGGAACACCTGCACCAGCCTGAGCCAGCAGTCCGCGGCGGTCACCACGCCTGCCGCGCCGTTGGGACCCTCGTCGCCCGCTTCCCCGCTGCCCCCTTTACATCCCCCTTTCCTCCCCTTCAGCTCCCCGTCCTCGAAGCCCAGGTCGACCGACTTCAGGCCGACCCCTTCCCCGGGGGCGCCGCCCCTCTTGCCGTAGTGGTCCTCCTGCCAGCCGCAGCGGACGCCAAAGTTGCCCCCGCCTCCCACCGCCCCCGCCACCCCTCCACGGTGGTGCTGATGGAGGGGGGCTCCTGAGGGGGGCTCCATGGCGTCTGGGTCCCGCAGACAGCTCATGTAACGCGGGTTGCAGAGAGATGAGCCTCCCTTCCGTTTGGACTTCTTGCCATTGCGCTCCCCCCACGCAGTCTTTCGGTCGTCCACTCTGGCGACTAGGAAACCACTGAACCAGGACATTCTGTGAGAGCCGGAGACAGAGGACAGTTCAGCACAGCAGCGGCTAAAAGACACAAAACGACTACTGATATCATGCCAGAGAGCCCACGAGTATTTTCTCCTCTATCCACCTGTGGAAATGGTCCATTCACCTGTTGGGGTTCTGGTACATGTCCCAGCCCTTATCCGTGCAGCCGGTTCACTCATTTATCCCCCTGGATGAATTTAAGAAGAAGCGAGCAGGGTTCTGTCGAGGCCACGCTCGGGGGGCTGCAGGGGGGGGCAGAGACTGGTCGGGCCGGGCACCGGTCGCTTCGCGGAGCTCCAGATGTTCGTGCCAGAGCCAGTGAGCAGGGGCCAAGGTTAACGAGAAGACCGGTGTCCGCTGCCAGGCCTACCTCCAGAGCTTCTGCTGGGTCTGAGGGGAAAAAATGCACAGTTGACTGTAGAGCGGGAAAAAAATAGATCTGTGTGATCATGTCGTAAGCCATAAATGGCACAAATTTTAATCAGATGAGCCTCGTCGCTGCGTGACCATAAAGTGGATGCCTTGTGCCCATGCTAAGACTCATATTAATGATGAGGCCTGTCTCACATTTAGCTGTTCCAAGACGTACTTGTAAAGAGCCCTTTTATCCCCGATCGGACAGGAAATACAATGCATCCCTTTTTCTGCTAAATGCACATAAATCCCATTTCCTGGATAAGCCAGGCGCACTTGAGATTGTGTCTCGTGTATGAAAGTGAGACAGATTAACAGGAGGACAGCAAGCTACTTTCAAATCTATGGGGGACGGAGGGGGGCTGGACCCAAAATAGCTGGCTAGCCTGGGTTTTTTGAGGTGAAGCAGAACTTGCTCAATTTGACCCTTGTACCAAAAAAAAAACACAACAAAAACATGCCCCCCGGTATAAACATATAAGAGCATTTGGGAGGCAGATAACGAGGGACCCCTTCTACTTTGGCTCTGTTTATTATCACAATCAATGGCACAAGAATAGCAATAAATAGAGATAAATGCAGCTGGACAACAGGAAACTGTCAAGACAAATATCGGGACAGAATTGGTATATACGCCATGACAGGATCCGCCGCTCTGGCCGGCATTAGATTAAGCCCAAAGTTGTGTATAAATTACAAAGAAACTAAGCCGCAAATACTTCTAGAATGATACAGCATAAAAAGCACAGATGTAGGTTTCTGAGCGCCCTGGACGACATTCAGAAATGGAGACATGACAGAAAATATCGGAGGTCCATTTATGAGCAGACCTTTTCCTAAAACAGACTTCACTAACGCTCTCTCTCTCTCTCTGGTACAACAGAGAAGATGTATTTGTTACCTCTGGCGTGAATTCTGAGATAAAGCCCAGTGGGGTCCAGGCATGTTTGCGTTTAACATCTATTCGGGGCTGATCGTGTTCCGGCCAGCTAAATTTGGTGTGGACCGAAATACTTGTTGTGGAATATTTGGCTTTGACCAGATAGCATGATTATAATGAGATAACAGTCAGAAAGGAGATGTTGGATTGACAGCTGCAGTATACGTATGGAGGACATAAGACGGAAGTGCTATAATCTTAGTGTAAGCCTTAAATCTTCAGGGACAGTTATGCTTTCTTCTCACCTTATATAGAACTAGAATATAGACAGAAAGGTATTGAAACTCCAGGACGTTGGGCGACCCGCATGCAGTGAACTGTATCTCAGCCACCACTCGGTCCGACTTGCAGAAGCAATCACTAAAACAATCCTGTTATGCAATTCTGTGTTTTCGCCCCCTGTCATTTTTTCAGTGTCTCGATGAAGCAAATAAAGTGAGAGCAGAGAGGACAAAGTTCCAAATGTTTTATTTTAAATATAAATATCCAAACCAGCCCTCTAATGTTCTCCTGGGACCTAAAACGGGCCTTTCTGCGGTAACCAGTTGTGACCAGGTCACGTCTCATGGTATTCCTATCAGCTGTGATGTCACTACAACATCCCTGCAGCACGTTCTCTCTTCTTCTTCTTTTTTGTTTTTGTTTTGCAAAATATAATAACAGTGTGATGGAGTGATCATTCGTTGTAAGTGCTGTTCATTTTCCCGAATAATTGAATTACAAAGCCTCCAACATATGCCTCGGCTCCTGCCACCAGCTGATCTTACACAGGGACACGTGAACGCGCCGCGGCCCGCTCCTCTCCCGGCTCCAGCACCGGAGGAGCCCGCTGGGTTGCCGGAGCAAAAATAGCATTTCCTCGCTTGTGTCTTGGCTGCGTGCGTGCGTGCGTGCGCCCTTCTCTGGCACGTATCCGTCCCAGCCCCGCGTCCCTCCTCCCAAGCTGGATCCGAGGAGAACCCCCCCCCCCCTCGCTCTTCCTCCCTCTCCTCTCTCCCCCCCCCCCTGCACAAGGTCGACTAGCTCGTACCCTGATTTATTTATTTATTATGTTTCTGCAAACCGGTCGCCTGTTGTGCGTGTTTGCATGGTGCTCTCTGGTTTCCCACCACCACCACCACCGACACTAGCGCGAGGAGAGGGGAGGGGAAGCGGGGAAGGGAAGGCGGGGGTGACCGACTATTCCCAGGGGACATTTTCCACCGGACAGCCGCTGTACACTGGCGTTAGAGCCACAAACAGAGAGAATACAATCAGTGGAAGAGGAGACTGTTCCAGTGGGACATGTCCAACATGCCTCTCTCTCTCTCCCTCTCCCTCTCTCTCTCTGTCCTTATCTCTCTCTCTCTCTCTCTCTCCTTGTACGTGGCTCGGTTATCATCCAGATGAGACAGATGCGAAAAAAAACAGATCAGGCCATTAGAAGACATCAAACGAAATGGTATCTTTGCCTTTAGCTTTTTAGTCGACCCACCGTCATCCGCTGTGTTGCGGTCCGGTGTGTGGATGCCATGCACGGGCAGGCCGTGTGTGAGGGCCCGCATTCATACAGCGTAGGATCCCTGTTACATAACAGCACGGCCTGTGTGACAAACCACAGCGGGGAGCACAGGAGCTCTGGCCCGGCGGCTCGCGCTCAGGATGCGAACACACCTCTCTCTCTCTCTTTGCACGTCTTTACGCACGGATTTATTGCTTGTTTATTGCCCCGAAAAATAAATGTTGCGTCTTCAGCTACGAGACCAGTGTGTGCACAAACACGGACAAATAATCACACACACACACACACACACACACACACACACAAACGTGTCAGTGCTACTGCACATTCCTCAGCATCAGTTAGAGGATGGAGGCGGTGAACACACCATCATGTATAACCCCCCCCCCCCATGTGTGTGAGTGTGTGTGCATGTGATGCTGCATATGGCGCAAACAGCGGTGTTTAACTTAAAAGCCACGTTTTCAATATATGTCAGTGTGTGTGTGTGCGGCTGATGTCAGTCATGATGAGCATGTGTGTGTTCACACCATCCAGGGCTGTCAGCTGTGCAGCATGAAGTCAGTGTGATGCAGCTCCACTCTCTCTCTCACACACACACACACACACACGTATGTTGTTATCAGCGGGGCTCGTGCACTGACCGTGTTTCCCTGACCAGCAGCAGCAGCATTGGGAGGCCTCACAGCAGCTCTGCCATTCACTCCGGCTGCGGCTGTGTGTTGACAGACAAGCGGCAGCGGCGTCGGAGGCTCGCTCGTGTGACAGCAGCACAACCTACATTCAGCGCGGGCCTGCGGTGTGGAGCAGTCACCGGGAGAAAGGCGCACTCACCGAGATCCGCTCCTCTCCGTGATCCGCGACAGGACGCCCGGCCTCAGGCGATCCGACACGAGCGGCATCTGTGTCCCGGCTGTCCCAGGATGGTCCGCCGAAATGTGAGCTCTCCCCGCGCTGGATCTCCTCCTGCGCGTCTCTTCGCTCCACTCCCTTGCCTCTCCTCCCCCTGACCCTCTCGGCTCCAAGCACCGCCGTCAATACCCGGGGAGAGACGACCGCCACACTTCCTGTTATATTTTTCAAAATAAAATAAGAAAACAACGGACGAACGCAAGTATTTATAGTGTAATGTCAACATAAGCAAAATACACTGTAATCGTGTATTTAAAATGCTAGGTACAAAAACAAGTTATGTCTATAGCCTGTATGTAGCCTAATGAGACTTTTTTAAACTCTATTAAGAAGCCAAAGAATACCACTTAATACCAATATTGAAAAAAGTATATAGAGGGAGTTTAAATCATGCTGCTCTTATTGTAAAACAATTAACCGAGTTAAACATTCAATAATGAAAAGTTTGAGTTTTTCCATTTAACCATTGATCGTTCATAGTGTGTATCTGTCTGCATTTGATACCTGGCCCTATGTATCAAAGGAAACTGTTGCTTCTGGACCGCTGCTCCTTTACTCTGAAGGAGGAAGCAGGTCTGGAGCTGTGTGCCTTTGGCCGCTTTGACACAGCCGTCCTCAGCCCAGCAGCTCTCAGTAAGTCGTTGCGCCCTCTAGAGGAGTAGCGGTGTGTGTTCACACACAGCAGAGCTCAGACCTCCACAGGATCCAAACAGCCAAACCTATCCCTACACCTTTTATTTGATTCATTGCTATAGTTTAACAACGTTTATAGATAATAACTCTAAATAAACGACTGTAAATACACAAACAACTATAATCAACCAGCGTGTAAGTTTGTGTTGTTAACAAATCCCAGAAAATCCTGGAGACACCGAAATAATTTGAGATAACTTGTAAAACAATTATCAGAACTAATAGGGTCCAAAAGTCCTGCAACAGCTATTCTCTGAGAATCTCTCAAAAACAAGATGACGGGTCCTCACTTTGTACATCCAATTATGGTCTATAAAGTCTGTGTGCACACACCAACTTGCCAGATGGCGGATAGCTAACTGTTAGTACATGTCCATTAAACCCACTGTCATCCTTTGGAAACATGTTTGTGGTCACACTCGCTGGGGCGATGGAGGCCACACACCAAACAGCTTCTGTCTGAGTCGTCTGATATTTATTATGACTAATATTATATTACAGTCGCTCCTCTGGTCCCTTTTACATTGTTGCAGGATCATCTGTCTGCAGGCCTATTGATCTGTTTTGGATCAGGTTAAGACAGCCTGACCACTAAAGACAAAATACATTTCAGATCCAGCTGTCAACCACACTTCGCCTGGGTTTGGCAAAAGAAAATAATACTCGCATAAAAAACGTGTCTTACATGCCTCTACACCAACAGAATATAAAGGTGGATGATACACCCCTACTCTAATCATGATGTCTCAGTCCGTCTTTGTAGTATAGAACAACAAATGAATCCAAAGCTTATTAAAAACGTTAATACTTGAATGCACATCAGTGTTATAAGACCTTCCGTAGAATGACAACAAAAAAAACTTATTTGGGGGCAAGAAATATGACATGTACCTTGAGGTTGGCTCATGTCCCATCGACTGCAGCCGAGGGTGATCCAGATGTTTGGACTTCACCTTTGGGAGCTGTCATGTCATCCATACATCTATGGATCTACATGATAAAAGAAAATACACCATAACCCATAAATCTCTGAATTCAAGCATTATTGATTTTACTATTGCGAAAAATGAAACAACAACAGGGAAATCAATAAGTTATTCTGGGGCATGTGATGCCGCATCTGTGAAGATGGGGCACTGTGATGGTTTCGCAGGGGCCCAAAGACAAACGTTTGCCCCACAGTCGTGTAGAAGGTGGATCCGGCCATGCTCATATCCCCAGAACCACAGCTTCCCCCATTGTATATTCTAAATGCAAAGATCCACATATAGGATTTCACTTTTTTTGTTTAGCATAAATCCCCCCTTTTAACCAAACAAAGGCTACACACAGACAGGGGAACAGTGTGGGTGTGTGTTGTGGAGACACAAAATGTGGGTGGATTGTGGTGCCGGTGTGCAACAGCCCCGACACCCCCGGCACAGACTCACACTTAGTACGGACCTGGAGCGATGACGCTCCGCTCCTCGCCGTTTGTTCCAGCTCCTGCATCACACAACCTCCGATGTAACGCAGGTTTTCGCGTATGAAGCCGTGGCCTCTCCAGCGGCGGGACGTGGATTTGAATGTCCATCTGTGGCTTCCTGCAGGCTCATTTTTATTTTTTTTTATTTTTTATGCCTATAGATGTGTTCCGCAGCCCGCGCCTCCTCCTGTGACCCATGTCTGCGCGCATCCCGCCTCCCCGCGCTCTCAATAGATGGTGCAAGTCAAAATGTCCAAATCGCCCGTAGACCCTCTGTCTGCCATGGAAACCGGCTCCCAGTCGCACTATTTCCAGGTAAATCGCCCCACTGAGCTCCGTCGTCCTCCCATCCATCACCGAGGAGGCATCGTCTCACTTCTCGCCTTTATGCTACTTGTTGTTCACATTGAGGTGTCGCGTTTTGGCCGCGAGCTACTTTTCCTTTTTTTCCCTCTCTCTCTTTTCTATACACCACCGCCGTTACTGAAACTGCAGATTGATGCTTGATCGATGAGGAGAAACCAAAGCGATTGGTTTGATTAGAAATGGGTTATGGTGCGTTTACAGACCCCCCACACACATACTGTAAATGGGTTCAACCCCATGATGGATCGAGATAGATCATGTTGTTTGAGATCAGGCCTTTTGTGCATTGTGTGTGTGTGTGTTGATGTTTTATTATTTATTTCGGATCGCATTCCCTGCAGCGCAGATTCCACAGACCACCAGTTGGTGAGACTGTCGCGTGCTGGTTTTACTGGTGTGAAGGTGCGGGACTCTTGACATCACCTGTAGCCTGCATCTTCAGGGCCTCACCGCAAAATCAAAGCTGCTTTCCTGTTGAAGCGGCTGTGGAGGGCCTGAGGAAAACTGGCTCCAACACGGTCCACACTGTTATATTTGCTTAATTGGTGCACAGCAGCGGTCTGACACCAAATCTCCCTAAATTTAGACTTTTATATGGTAAAAAAAAAAAAGAAAATGTTGAGCTCCTACTGAGCTCCGCGCCACATGAGTTTATTTACTGGGCCAGGCACCAGGCATCCGACCAGGACCGTAAAGGCCCAATAACAAATAAAATAATATATTAAAAATATCTTCATTTTATTTATTGTGAAAGCAATTTAAGCAATGCAAAAACTTTGGGAGGTTTTTTTGGGGGAGAAAACAAGAAATGTGACTCAGTGAACTCGGACTTAACAATGAATTGGGGATCCTGTCCATCCGTCTATCTATATTTCTCATATGTGATTCTCTTTCATCGCAGCTGCCCAGGAAGTTGCCTAAACGCAAGAGCCGCTTCAAACGCTCAGACGGCAGCACGTCTTCTGACACGACATCCAGCTTCATCAAACGTCAGGTACAAAGAGCCGTTTCACTCACTGATCTGTAAATGTAGGCCACGCTGTTCTCTGAGGTCGAAAAATCCTACTTCACTGGTTAGAAGTTGCCATTTGATATACTTATAGCGTAGTGTAGAAAAGCTATCCTTACTTTCTCGGATATATTCTAATGGTGGTGATTCCAGATTCTTTTCTCGGCGGTTTGTTCAAAAATATATGTGCGGCTCTGAATATGTTGCACTGGAATCCAGTTGCGCAATGTTTCTCCTCTGCCTCTGCCTCCGCGGAGCCGTCTCCTGTGGTGCAGTTGTGGCTCAGCTCAGGAGAGGGCAGCAAAATGTCGGAGAGTGGGGGTGTGTTACATCAGGATCCCCGACACAGCCCAGTTACCATTTTTTTTTTTTTTTTTTCTTTTAATTCATGCTTTTAGGTCATGCACGTGCATCGGAAGACTCAGAAGGAGATTTGCTGTTATTTAACATGATCCGGGTGAGTGGAGAAGAAAAAAAAAAAGAAAAATTGATTTCCCTGGTGCTGTAACTGCGTGGCTGGAGTTAATCATACCCTCAAATCTAGATCATCTGCTCTGATGGTGTATCACAATCATTACCGTGGTGGTGGTGGTGGTGATGGTGATGATGGGATGGTGGTGGTGGTGGTGGTGGTGATGATGATGGGATGGTGGTGGTGGTGGTGGTGGTGGTGGTGGTGGTGGTGGTGATGGTGGTGATGATGATGATGCTGCTGCACTGGATTTGGGTGCCAGCAGAGGTGGTCTCAGAAAGTCCAGCGGTGGGCGAGAGTCGAGAAGTTTCACCGAGCGGGTCCCAAACCACCAGATCCCCCAGGTTCCCCCCGCCAGCCTCCATACATCAAAGGAACTGGACAGGAACTGCTACGGCTCCCGCTTCCGTAGAGTACATCACCGATGGCCATCGAGTCCAGAGCTGAAACCATTAGAACAGAATAGAATTGTTCAACCACGGTGGAAAAACGGCAAGGGTGTGCTTTCGAACACTTCAGTTCAGTACAAGCAAGTACTTGAATGTGTTTTTTTATTTATTTTTTTAATCACCCGGTTAGTTGGATGTGGCACAAGTGGAATGCAAAAATAAAAAATGGAAAAACGTGAAGATGAACATTTGTGATAACAAATGATTACAATTAGTCCATGAGGGGGGCCTGTGGCTGTTTGACTCACCTCCCACTGTCATACTGAAAACGGTGACCTCGGATCTAACCTGATTCTTTTCTCTTAACTTAAGTTTGGTTAAGGGATTTGAGAGCGTTCGGACTGTCAGGAGTCCTTCAGATTTGATAAAAGGCCGGTTTCATTGTCGGAGGTCTGATCGGAACACCAGTCCAAACGACGTGACATAAACGAGCAGAAAATCACGTCATACTTGAGAAGCTGGATACGGCAACAAAAATGAAAAAGTGTCCATCTTTGGTTTGAACTCTTCTCGAATTGAAGTGGAGCGGAAAATAATTCCCTGAGAAGGACTCAAGGACTGGAGGCATGACATGCCTTCTGTTTTTCTTTTTTTGAACAGAATGAGTCATTTGTTGGACGCCTGCAAACATGAAAATCAAAACACCATGAAAAATAGCTCGGTTTCACGCACCGCGCGATTAGCACCGGGCAATGTGGAGCAGGGGGGTGGTGGGAGAAAAAGGGCTGAGCAGACATCTTCTTCAGGAGGGGGGCATTCGTTATCCTGATGGGGGGGGGGGCTTAATGACAACCTCCAGATTCCAGGAGAATATTGCAGAGCTTAAAAGATTCATGAGGCTCATTTTGAAGGCCCCCGGGCCAGGCCATCGGTGGGCGTGCTTTCATTTCAATCATGACAACAGGCCGAAACACCACCGCCAACACCAACGTCGGAGGTGATATGACAGAGGGTCTCGAGAAGGAGTGAATGTCCCCCCCCCCCCCCCAGCAGAGCCCATGGTTTCTGCTCCCCGATAGGGGTGGGGTGTCTATGGAGGAGCGGTGGAGTATGACTCATTTCTGCAGCAGGATGCAATAAGCACGATGCTGCTACAAGTGTGGCTGCATGGGGTGGTGGGTATGTAGGGCATGAGGCTTTGAGCATCTTCAGGGCTGTATGTGTGTGTGTGTGTGTGTGTGTGTGTGTGCCTGTGTTTATCACAGCCCTGTCCTTTCTCCAGCTGCGCAGGTGGAAGTTTTGGACTTGAATGGAAGACGGTGATGCAAATTTAGAAGAAGAAGGAAAAAAAAAAAAAACGGGGGGGGGGGGGGGCGGGGCGGCCTCGCTCAAATGACGCACAACGTGGCCGCGCTGGTCGTCGTTGTTTGTGCATGTGACGCGCAAAGGGGGACGAGGGAGGTGGGGTGGGTGGGGGGGTGGGGGGGTCGAGAGAGGAGGAGAAAGGCGTAGGTCGCCCCTGGTTACGGGACGGGGACTCGGCACAGGACCACTGCTGCATTTTACACCATGTAGTGTTACACAGAGGGGAGAGAGCGCCACCACAGCCACAGAGTAAGTACGGAGGAGTCCCAGCAGAGAGTGTGTGTGTGTGTGCGTGCGTGTGTGTCTGAAAACTCCTGTCTCGCTTTGTGCCATCCTCTTCGTGCTGCGGTTGTTGTTTCCCTTTTGTCCTGGCTCCCCTGCTCCGGCACCTTCGCCTCTTCCACTTGGCCAGTGGCGTCCCCCTGTGTGCACTCTTCTTCACACTGCCGTGGGAGTCTGGGGATTGATCGGTGGCACATGCAGCGTACCCGGTCTCCATATTGCAGCGCAGCCTTTCGCGGGCGGATTTATTGAATCGTGGGTGTGTGTGTGTGTGTGTGAGAGAGAGAGCTGCCTGCGCGTGGAACTTGCTGACACTGAATTATGGCCCCGCACAGTTCATCGAACACTTTTTGAAATTGGATATGTGGCGACTGGATTCCCAAATCCGTGGAGCTTGCAGTTTTTTTTGTGTGTGTGTGTGTGTGTGTTTGTTTGTTTTTTTCCCCTCCGAGGAAAAGGTGTTTCAGCCCCCTGAATAATATATTCCGCTGTTGTGCAGAATCTCCTTGCTTCGGACAAAGCCAGGGAAATGAGCTTTTTTACCCCCAGCCGGCGCTCCCTGCATTTTTTTCTCCCAACATAACTTCCAAGAAAAAAAATTGCGTGTTGTTTATTTTAATTGCAAATTTGATCCATCGGTCATGCATCAGGCAACCTCAGCATTTTCAGCAACAATGTTTCCAAGGCCCGGTGGTGCCGGGGGTTCTTAGGGCCGTTCCTCTTTTTTGAGTCCTTCCAGTGCCGCAGTTGTGGAGAGACGGTGTCAGCGCGATTCTGTGCTCGGTGCTCATTAGCTTAAAGGTTACCCGCATGCAAAACTCAGAGGAGGAACATGGTCAATATTCAACCTAATATATATCTATAATTTAGTAAGAACGAGGTCGCACGCCTGTGTCTATGTGTTGAAGCACTGCTGTGTGTGCGTGCGTGCGTGCGTGTGCGCGCTTTGCGTTTGTCAGGTGGTCGGACACGGTCCAACAGTTGTTTGTTGCGTGAAAGCCACAGTGTGGATTTCCAACCGCCTTCACACAGTGATCGGACATTGGGTCGGGAGAGAGAGAGAGAGAGAGAGAGAGAGAGAGAGAGAGAGAGAGAGAGAGAGAGAGAGAGAGAGAGAGAGAGAGAGAGAGAGAGAGAGAGAGAGTAAACAGGAACTGACCTCCTCTCCCGATGCTCCCTGTCTTCCACATTCAAGTGCAACACTGTGAATGGCTTCCAGGCTTCCACTGGGCATCCACCCACCACGACTTTTGCAGCCAATCAGAGCAGCTTTTCATCTCAACAGCGGCCGGATTCCCTAGGATCATATTGAAAAATGAAAAAGGGGTTTACATTGCAGTTTATGAATTTGACATTTCTTTCCACTCAGTCATTATGATCAACGTTATTACCAAGGCATCAAAAAGCGGTGACTTTGTCACTTGAGGGATTTCTTACCTGCCTCATGAAGGCTCTGGCTCGCCCTCACCGCTGTGGGTTGCTGCAGTGTTTGTTTCCAGCGGTGGTTTCCTGGGGACTCAATATTCGACGTGAATTTAAACACGAAGGTCAATGTCGGTGATCTCCTGATGGTCAGGAGGGGATCGTATTTCAATGTTGCGTTTAAAATGTATCACACGACTACTCAAGTCCCAAATAATCTAGTAATGCTGGATTACATCGGAGAACATTGCAACCCGTGTCATTTTTCCTATCGAGTTTATAGCTTCGGGCTCTTTGATTATTGATGGTTGTTTTGAAGTTTCTCCACTATGTGCTGCCAAGGATTTCACCCTGAAGAACGGAGCCATCCCAAAATATGAAGCCATAAAGGAATCAATAACACATTGGAGCGTTAATTGTGAAAGCACCAAACCCAAATAGCAATAAAATAGTGATACAAGTGTAGAACCCTGTGGTGTCCCTGGACTGTTGGATCACCGGTCCCTCCTGGGGACTGGAGGACACACTTCCCTGTCGGCCCCTCCCTGTGGTGCCGAGGCCATCGGTGTTGCAGTGTGTGGAGAGTAATCACAGAAAGACAAAAAGGAAGGAACAGAGTTAAATTTAGCCCTCAGACGGGGTCATTAGCAGTAGAGGGAAGTGGGGGGGGGGGGGAACATCCTCAGACCAGACAAAAAAGATGCACCTAGTCTGTAACACTGCAGTGCAGAACCAGCAAAAAAAAAAAAAAAAAAAAAGCACAGACATTTTCTATTTTTTTGGAAGGATTTGACAGGTCGTCAGGACGGGAGCATGTGCGGCTGGGGCGGGGGGGGGGTCCGCAGCCCTGGTGTCCAAAATATATAATAATACAATGCACAACCGCAGCCCAGGCAAGTGTCTGTGCCCCGACACAATTAAAAACAGCTGTGTGACGGAATGCCCACCGCTGTATTTATTCCACTTAATGTGTGTGTGTGTGTGAGTGAAGTTCCCAGTGAAGACGGGGCAGGGAGAAAAAAAAAATCTGATTCATGTCTGAATCAGACTCTGGCGCCGTCCTCTCAATCAGCCAGGTATGCCTCTCTCTCTCTTCTATCTTTTGTGTGTGTGTGTCTGTCTCGGGCCGTCGTGCCCCCCCCCCCTGCATTTCCCCCCTTTTCTTTTCTTCTCCACGACAAGGATGGATAGGTGGATCTCACTCCACTCCCTCAGACCATTTTATTATGTTCTAATCTCATCCTCCCCCCCCCCCCCCCCCGAGATCGCTTTATCTCCTCGTATAGATCGTCCCCACTCCCTCTCGCCCCTCCGTCAGTCACTCTCTGTCCTTGCAAACATCCCTCTCTTTTCAGTATATCTCGTCAACGTTGGTCACCTTCCTCTCTTTCTATCTATCTGTCTGACAATCTATCTGTTTATCTTGCTATCTCCCGTCGTTCTTCTTCCCCCTCCTTTCTCTCTCTCGGTGCTGCTCTGACTCTGGTGCAGTGTAGCCTTGCAGAGTGGCGAAAAAAAAAAAAAATCTGATCTAGTTATCTAACATAGACACACAGGCAAAAAAAAAAAAAGAAAGAAACAAGGAGATCTGCGCTCTTGCTGCTTCTCTGGGGCTCGGAGGGGCACCGAGGATTTACAGATGGATTGGAGTCGACTCGTATGCATCCTGAAGAGCAGAGAAAGAAGAAGGTGTTTTTATTTATTTTTTTATTATTGTTGTGCTTGGCCTAATTGGCCCTCCAGAGGATCCGTTTGTCTATGTTGACAAGATGGATGACCGGGATTAGGGAGCACAGGAAAACTGGAATCCTGTAATACCTATTGTGGTTTCTTGCTTTATTTCGCCGTATACGGCTTCGATAATGCGATTATGAATGCCGCAGTCACCTGTGAAATATTTTCTTTTGTTCTCTTGTTTCATGTTCGTCCGTCACACCCCTCTCTCCTGACTCTGGGTTTGTTTTTGCTGCGGCGGTTCTCTTTACTGACAGATTCAGGACTAAGTTCTTCCAGCAAAGCCGGATATAGGAAAAGACACACGCGCATGCGCACGCACGCACACACACACTTGCCCACACATGCACACACACAAACACGCACACGCGAACACACATGCAAACATATGCACACACACGCGTGCGCACACGCACACAAACACGCACGCACACACTCACTCACACAAACACGCACACGCGCACACACATGCAAACATATGCACACACAAACATGCACGCACACACACGAACACGCACACATATGCACACGCACACAAACACGCATGCACACACATGCGCGCAAACACGCACGCAAACACAAGCACAGATGCAAACGCATGCACACACACGCACACACACATGCAAACACGCACACACACACACATGCAAACACGCACACACACACATATGCAAACACAAGCACACACACGCATACATGCAAACACATGCACACACACAAACACGCACACGCGCACACACATGCAAACATATGCACACACACGCGTACGCACACAAACACGCACGCACACACACAAACATGCACACACATGCAAACATATGCACACACACACGCACGCACACACACACATGCGCGCAAACACGCACGCAAACACAAGCACACATGCACACACACATACAAACACGCGCCCACACACGCAAACACGCACGCACAAGCACACATGCAAACGCATGCACACACACACACATGCAAACACGCACACACACGCACACACATGCAAACACGCACAAACACACATACATGCAAACACAAGCACACACACGCATACATGCAAACACAAGCACACACACACACATGCAAACACGCACACACAGCTCAAAATCTGAAGTTGTTAGGCAGAATAAATAACATTTAGAAAAACTGTGATTAGAGTTTGGTTTTGTTTGCCTTTTATGCTTTAAAACAATTTCATTGATTGTGAATGGAGTGGCTGATTCTTTTTGAATCCATCTGGAAAATCGACCTATCATTTAAGCTCTACAGTAAACAACATAGATATATAAAAAAAATAAAAAAAAAACAATCTCAGGGGTCTTTGTCATTGCTTCCGAGTAAAGACCCGTCGAGTGATTTCCACTCTGTGCGAAATGTCTCGGGTTTGCGTTATCTCTGGCTCTCGGCATAACGTGCCAGCCGTCCCCGGGATGTGTCCTTAAAGCGCTTAGATTGAAAAATGATAGCCCAGCATATGTTTTGCTCACGAGGGGATGTCCTCGGAGGATAAGGAAAGGACATATGTGTGCTGCACTGTGGGGGTTGATGGAATGCATTATATTAAAAAAAAAAAAAAAAAAACGATCTCAGGGGTCTTTGTCATTGCTTCCGAGTAAAGACCCGTCGAGTGATTTCCACTCTGTGCGAAATGTCTCGGGTTTGCGATATCTCTGGCTCTCGGCATAACGTGCCAGCCGTCCCCGGGATGTGTCCTTAAAGCGCTTAGATTGAAAAATGATAGCCCAGCATATGTTTTGCTCACGAGGGGATGTCCTCGGAGGATAAGGAAAGGACATATGTGTGCTGCACTGTGGGGGTTGATGGAATGCATTGGGGCCAGGCAGCAGAGAAGAGGAAGCGGTTGGCGCCTTTGTGCTAAATTTGGTCTGCCAGAAGATGGCTGGTGTGGGAGAGCGGCGCATTGTGCCGTGGATACACACACGTGAAGGGATGGATGCGCACGAAATCAGCGGAGCAGGAGCATGAATGGAGAACAGCGGATCAATGGCTCCCACCTGGCCCCCCCAAAAAAATCTGCATATCACAAATAATAATAACCGCGTCCACCCGTGGCTCTCTCCTGACAGGGGTCGGCCGATTCGTACACCAGTAGGCCGTCGGATTCAGACCTGTCAGCAGAGGAGGACCGCGAGGCGTATCGGCGCGAAGCCGAGCGCCAGGCTCAGCTGCAGCTCGACAGAGCCCAGGTAGGTGGCCCGCTCCTTCCCGTCGGCGGTTTCAGACACTCGTCGGCCCTGAGCCGCGCGCATCCGCCGACGAGCGCATCGTCGCCGCTACCAGCCAAAGAGCGCCGTTCAGTCTACCGCACATCGACCCATCGAAGGCCGAAACAGCTGACCTACGCTCGATGCCATGCGGTCGGCACAAAATACGTCAAAAGTAGGCACAACAAGACAAGAAGGCCATTGTAAAGGGTCGATATCAAGCAAATAATAACTTAGAACGTCGAGTGCAGTCCTGTACTTCAGTCTTAATTATTCGAATTAGGATAAATGCGACAATTTGCTCAACTCTGAAACGGGAACATCCAATCACAACAGGAGTCAGGTTTTGAAAAAGCAGAGTGAAGGGACCAGACAGCGGTCCACCCACCACAAAGAAAATTTCTTTTTTTCCTCCGGTCACATTTAGCGGAAAAAAATGAAATTTTTATCGGCCATTTCGCACGGTGCACATCATTGTTGTTATTGTAAATATAAGTCATCCAAAAAAGATGTGTCGCGCAAGTGAAGACGTAGCGATCGGCAAGGACGTTTCAAGACTCTTTGGGGGGGCCCCCCACCCCCCCCAAAAAAAATAACTAAGCTTTTGACAGCAGGCAAGTACCAGGGGGCCCTCTATAAGGGGGTTCCTGGACCTGTCATGGCAGTGCCCCCTCATTTAAGGGGCTTTCGGGTTGGTGGTGGCTGTGCACCAATGGAAACAGGCGTCTTTGGGGGCCCCGGGGCCCTAGACGATTGCCTAGTTTGCCGGCCCCGTTGTGATGTTTTTTTGCGTCCTCCTTCCTCAGTCCAAACCTGTGGCGTTTGCGGTGAAGACGAACGTGAGTTACTGCGGCGCTCTGGACGAGGACTGTCCCGTCCAAGGAGCCGCCGTCAACTTCGATGCCAAAGACTTCCTGCACGTCAAAGAAGTGAGTGTCTCCCCGTCCCTTCACCTTCAAAAGCCAAGCGGCTGTGTGCGTGACGCGGCGCTGTTGTTGCACTGACCTCGCCAGAAGTACAACAATGACTGGTGGATCGGCCGGCTCGTCAAGGAGGGAGCGGACGTCACCTTCATCCCCAGCCCGCTCCGACTGGAAGCCATGAGACTCAAACAGGAGCAGAGACAGAGGTGAAGGCCACATTTCAACACAAAAAAGCCCCCGCAGGTTGTGTTTGCGCAATGCCGGTTCAATACCTTTGCGTTGTGGTGGCGGTGGTTGTTGTTGCTGCTGCAGGAAAACAGGTGGCAACTCCTCCAGTTTAGGGGACATGGTGACCGGGAGCTGGAGGACCACACCGCCATCTGCAGGAGAATGTAAGTGCCACCGCTCGGCCGCCGCCGCCTCCTCCTCCTCCTCCGCCGCCGCTGCCGGAGCAGAAACCGTCTGCGCTTGTGCTGTCATCCCTCTTTTTTCTCATTTTTTTTTTTTTTTACCCTGCATTGACTGATGTTTTTTTTTTCTTGTTTTCACAAGCCAAACAGAAGCAAAAACAGGTAGGTCTTCCCGAGGACACGGTGTCCAATCCTTCGATGAAGGTTTAGGATTTAAAGGGGCTACGTAAATGGGAAAATCTGCCGGGGGGGGGGGGGAAACGGTTATATATTTATATATCATACCGTTGGAGACAGTTGCAAGAAAGCTCACTGAATTACAATGTGCGTGAAAAAAAAAACATTAAAAAATTGGTTTTAAGTCCAAACAAAACAAAAAAAATGGCTTCATTTATTCGTCTGTTTTCTGCCACTTGAGCAATGACTGAGAATATCTGTTAAAAACAGCTGGAAGGTTTAATTTGTATAATTATTATATTTATAATTGTGAAAGGAATATGAAGTGGATCTGTTTTCATTGTATTTAATAATCAAAGCTACTTTCAATCATTTTTGATTCATTTCGTCGACTCTGCAGAAACCCTGATAACCCTGGAAAAACTGTTTTTTGTTGTGTTTGTGTTCTCTTTGTTCCTCTGCCGTGGTCCTGGCCTATTTCTGGCAGGAACATGTCCCTCCCTACGACGTGGTGCCCTCCATGAGGCCGGTGGTCCTCGTGGGACCCTCGCTGAAGGGCTATGAGGTCAGTTTCTCCCCCTCCCGCCTCCAGCCTCCAGCAGTCAGAGGAAAACCATGAAATAATGACTCGTACCACCAGACATATGTTCTTACCCCCCCCCCCCCCAGGTGACAGATATGATGCAGAAAGCCCTGTTCGACTTCCTGAAACACAGATTTGAGGGCAGGTCAGTAAAACGGAGAACTTACCGCGCAACGGCCGCCGATTTCCCAGCTGATGATTTGCCTCTGTGTACTTCCTGCCTCTGTAGAATCTCCATCACCCGCGTGACTGCCGACCTGTCTTTGGCCAAGAGATCCGTCCTCAACAAAAGACCCATCATGGAGAGATCCAACACGCGCTCCAGCCTCGGTGAAGCCACAGCCACAGCTCGTGCAAAATACAAACCGTTCAAAGTCAGAAAAAGTCGCCCCGTACAAATAGGCGGGATAATAACATTCAGGAATAAATCACGTCCTTCGACTTTGAGTAGCCACCTCCCAAAAAAAAACGGCTCTTCTTCTGGTTTCGGGAACCTCATTATGCACATTCACTCCGTCTGCCTATATTTGGAGCCTTTTGTTTGTCGAGAGCTCCCCGCTTTGATGCTCACATGCCAACGGAAACACTGCGTCTACAGACTGTAGTGTGTGGAAAGTGGAAAGCAGTGATTTGACAACAGAGCATGTCTATTTCCCTTAAATCATCTCCCTGTTTTTTTTTTTGTTAAATCCATTCCGAATCCATCCAAATCTGAAGGCTAAATTCTCGAGAGTGAGTGAGGTTGAAGTGAAGGAAAGTGTTTGATCTCTGTGCAGCTGAGGTTCAGAGCGAGATAGAGAGGATATTTGAGCTGGCCAAAACCCTGCAGCTGGTGATCCTGGACGCCGACACCATCAACCATCCCGCCCAGCTCGCCAAAACCTCCCTCGCACCCATCATCGTCTACGTGAAAGTCTCCTCGCCAAAGGTAAAGGGAGGCTGGGAACGCGGATTGGCGCCGTCCTCACTCGACCTCTGACCTATAACAAGTGCTACCTTTTTGCTCTCAGGTGCTCCACAGGCTGATCAAGTCCAGGGGGAAGTCTCAGAGCAAGCACCTGAATGTGCAGCTGATGGCTGCAGACAAACTCTCTCAGTGTCCCCCTGTGAGTAGAGTTGGAAGGGGGGCGGGGGGGAGTGGAGGGGGGGGGGGGGGGGGGGGGGGGTCTTTTCTTTCCTGGTCCACCTCTAAAATATCAAAATATGGATGAGGCATATGGACAAGGTGAAAAAAGAGGAAGCTTCTCCATGGAAAACGTTATTGGGGAAATTCTACATTCCGTTTCTGGGCTGACATGACGAGTGGCAATTTGTTTATTTACATATATGGATACATTAAATTGTTTTTTGACGAGGTTCTCGAACCATTTAACGGATAGAGGGACCAAGGGGACGTGTGCGTTGGCCTGGCTGCTGACTCTCTCCCTCCTTTCTCGCAGGACATGTTTGATGTCATTTTGGATGAGAACCAGCTGGAGGACGCCTGCGAGCACCTGGCCGAATACCTGGAGATCTACTGGCGTGCCACTCACCTGCCAGGGAACACCCCTCTCAATCCCTTGCTGGAGCAGAGTCTGATGACCCCGCCTTCTGCCATCTCCAGCCTACAGGTGACTTGGTCTCCAGCCTAGCGATCACGTGGGCAGACACTTGGGTCGCACTCGGGCTTTTGAACACAGGTTGTGCGTCCCTGTCCTTACCTGCTCTTCGTCATCTCAGATTCTCACTCCTGTGTTTTGATTTTCAACTGTCTCAGGTGGTCTTGTTTGTCCTCTCACTCATCCATGCTTGACATCTTTGCAGTTTTCTGAAACACAGGAATTAATTGAATGATCGCTCACGCCACGGGGTGAGTAGTAGGGGATTTATATGTTTGCACCCTCCACACACCCACCCGACGCCTGAACACAGCGCGGCCGGCTGAGACGGCGAATGAACGGCATTTTAATTCATTCAGACCTCACCGCAGAAAAGATGGCGCGTGTTTTCCGTTTTTTTTTGTTGTTTTTTTTGCATCCTGCCCCCTGCCCTTTATTTGATGGTCTGGGGTGAATCCGTGCTGCTCCACACACTCTCTGGGGGGGGGGGTTAGTTTACACCATGTGATCAAGGCTTTAAAAAAAAAAAAAAGTATTCTCTGGGAATAATTGCATATGTAGGAAAAAAACATTATTAAATGAGACCATGACTGTTACCTTTTGTCTGAGAACCCCCCTGACCATCCATTCAGGTGCCTCACTCGCATTTCCTCTGTTCAGTGTCTGTAACATTAACCTCGTACGCAGACGAAACACTGCCCACACGTCACTGAAAGGACTTTGAAGAGACTTAATGCCAGTTAATGTCATTGTGGCAAAGTTGTATCAAAATGCGTATGGCGGCTTTTAAAAAGCCAATTTGGCTTTTGGATGTACTCAGAGGTGTCTGGCTGGCTGGAATCCCAACATTCAACAAGTGTGTGTGGGGGGGGGGGGACCAGCATCGTCACGGACATTTTATCACCGTGGACCACTTCGTAAAGTGAACGCAACGCAAGACTCGACGTACGCCAGGCAGATATGCTACATTTTGCATAAAAATGTATGACAAATTGAAATATTTCACAAAAGAAATATCGCTCCGCTCCCAGCATGAGGAACGTGCGCCGTGTCGCCCTTGTTAGATTTTTTTTTTTTTTTTAGAGTCAGTGTGGACAGGAGGAGCGGTTTCCGGTAACTTTTGGAATGACATGCGAGTGTCGAACCTTCTCTTCAGAATCCTTCTCGGTGAAGTGTTAGCTTTGTTTGGTCCAGAAAAAAAACAGTCTGTGCCAAAAAAAAAAAAAAAAAATGATCAAATGTGGGGATGTCACCCTGGTTCAGAGCTTGGATTTGACCCTTGTCTTTTTCTTTTTTCTTTTTTTTTCTTGTTCCTTCCCTCTTCGTGGCCTCTTGAATCCTCCAGAACAAGAACCAGCCGCAGCCTGGCGAGGCGGTGGGCTTGGAGGGGGACGAGGAGGAGGAGGAGGAGGAGGAGGAAGAGGCGGGCGAGGAGGCCCACTCCCCCGTGGAGCAGGACAGTCTCATGCCATCCGACGAGGCCAGCGACTCCCTGTCCCGGGGCCGCAGGGGGAGCCCAGGCCACAGGGGGGGTGGGGAGGAGGACGAAGAGTTGGAAGAGGAGGAGGAGGAGGAGGAGGAGAACCAGTTCGCCTCCCCCTGCCACGCCCGCACATACAGGGACATGTACCCCCCGCACCGTGGGCACGCCGGAAGTGCTCACAGTGCCAACGGGCACGAGTCCCAGGACAGGCTGCTCCAGCGCGAGGCCCAGCAGGGCCACAACCAGAGGAACAACCGCCAGCGCAGCCGGCCCTGGCCCAGAGACACCTACTGAGGAGCGGCCTCCTCAGCACCGAGACCGCCCCGAGCCCCCCTGGCCCAAACACAAGATTTAGAGATGAGGACCAACCTCAAAATCCCAACCTCAAGTCTATCCCCCCCCAAAAAAAACAAAAAAACAAACGCACACGTGCCCAGTTGATGGCGGGGTGTTGGTTCGGTGTGGTACAATCTCGTCCTCCCACCAGTTTCAATTTGATCCGATGAAAGTCTACAGGGCTACGCACCACTGCGAGGGAAAGGTTTCGGGCTACCAGCTGTACGCAAACTCAAACGTTCGCTGCTTTGCCGAAGGTTTCTCTCATGTACGATGTCTCATATACTGGCCTTAACAATTCCTAAGACTTTGAACTATCTTTACTATTGCATGAGTATAATTGTTTTAAGACTATTTGCACACAACGTCAGAACAGGAACTGAATGATCTCTACAGACAAACTCATGCAGGAATGCCTACGGTCGAATCCATTTACGGGGCATAGTCATGCATTTGATTCCGGTGTATCTACTGAGTGGGCACCGCTCCGTTCTATATTGATTTGGTTTTCGTTCATATCGACTCGTCTGCCTTTTCAGAAAAACGTCGTCCGTTTTCACTCTGAAGACACACACACACACACACACACACACACACTATCACTCTGTAAACAGTCACAATGTGAGCTGCAGTACAGCGTCCGTGTCACAGTGGGCCTCACGCACATCTCGGCTGTTGCACAATCACACCTCTAAAAAGCTTAAAAAAAAAAAACAGGCAGAGAATGTAAACGAAATGAATGGAAAATACAAAAAGAAGTTAAAAAAAAAAAAAAAAAGAGGGAATGTTGTCACGTGAAGAATGAATTGTTTGCCAAACCGCTTGTTTACATCGAGTCGCCGACATATTTCAAGCACATGCAGCCCAGCTGCAGCTCCTCCTCAGAGAATGTAAGCTCGCATGCCTTTTGCACCTCCTGCACCACCCGGTGTCTCCGGCCCAACCCGTCATTGGATTGTAGCACGTCACTGATTGTAGCATCCACAGGTTTCTACACTTCAAACACGCCCCCCCCCCCCCCCCCCCCTCCCTGTGTGCGTTTCTATGCCAAACGTTAACTTTTGTGTACTGCAGTTCTACCACTGGTTTTGACCAAGGCAGATCCTCAGGTGTTAAGTCCTAAAAAAAAAAAAAAAACCCTCATCTCGCTCAACCACATGCGCAGAACGCGCCGCGCTCCCGGAGGACTCGTAGCACCCGTGGCACAAGGTCATTCTTCTCCCGCGCCATTTTATTTATTTTTTTTAAGTCCATGAGCCGACGGTGGTTTGCGTCGAATCACACGACAGGGTCCGTGCCGTAGGATTTACTGGCCAACTGCTTCCATGTCTCACAGGTATTGCTATCTAGTGTTCTGTATATTTTGAAGAGAAAACGTTCAAAAAAAAAGAAAAAATCTGCATGATTTCAAGGAAAAAAAAGAAGAAAAAAAAAAGGAAAAAAATCTATGCAAGTGTTGCATGAAATCTGATCGTTTCTTTTTACAGTTAAGTATTTTAGTAATGCATTGATTCTGATTCTCCTCGTTGTCTTGTAGTGATAGTCTTGTCTTTGGGGCTACTCACTCCTCACACCACTAACAGCACTACTACTTAAAAAAAAAAAAATCTGAACGCATCAGTTTATTTCTCCACCAACTTTAATGTACATTAAACTAGGGGGAAAAAAAAGAAAAAAGAAATTCCAAAAACTGGGCGGACACAGTTGGACACACCTCTAAAAGTCACTCACTACAAATTGCCCAAGATTAGGCTGATTAATTTTTTTTTTGTCATCATAATAGGAATGAGTGAATTATGAAAGCCCTGCATGCCTTAGTTCACCAATTCGTTATTTTCCTGTATATTTTGGCAGAATATGTTTTTCAAAGCGGACCAATTTAGCTACGGATTGAGGTTTTTCAATTTATGAAGCACAATTTTTACAAGGGTTATGATTTCGTTTCCTCTGTCTTATTCTGTATGCAATACGAAGCTGAACATTGAAAAAAACTTTAAACGCCTTAGACCATCTGGACTTCCTCTTTTGTGTGAGTAGAAAAAAAAAAAAAGAAATTGCACTACTTTTATTTGGGGTTGCTTTGTAATGCAATAACTGCACTAAGTATAATGATGTATCCACCGGACTACCACCGCGTGCTAGCGTGACCCAACACGCCTCTTCCCTCTATTTAACAGAAGAGACAGAAAATGTGTAAAAAAACGGAGACATTTCCTGCCTGATGCTGTAAAGAATGCTTTCTATCTTAAAAAAAAAATTGATTTACAATGCTGAGTAAAAATATGACTTCCACAAAATAAACATGACATTTTATGTACTTTTAACTGTTTGGGATGTTGTTTGTGTTTCATCGAGGCTTAGTTAAGGTTGACATTTTTGGTTTCACTGGAAATGAAATAACAGTAAACTACTCGGATTGATTACGGCGAGATTTTGTTTGGATGTCGCTTAGCGCAAACTGTAATAACTCCTAGTTTTTCCATCACGTCATATTAATTGCATTCCTAAGGGGGTAGGCCTTCTTACATGGACCCTACGACCATTTTATTCATTCTCACGCTCATTCTAAATCATCCAACTTTGGCCCGCGAAGTATTTTGACAATTGTGAGACAGATGTGACACAATTTTGCTGTATTGACTTCATACAAATGTTTATATTTAAAACAGTGAACTGCAACTCAGTCAGCAAACATACAGCAGCCAATCCTTGTAGCATTGGTCTCTTAAACAGTCCGGAAACTCAAATGATGGCAAATCAGTAATGGCTAATAAAAATGCACAACTTGAGCGCTTACTACACAACTACACTCCCGCCCCGGTTGGCATTTATCACACGTGATACGAGTGAGGGGCAGTATCTTTACAGGGTCCTGATCAATGATCCAGAAGTACACATTCATGTATCTCTGAAATGAGCACTCAAATTCAATCAATGGGTAGTGTCCCCATGCCATGATGCCTTTGAGTTATTTCTGCGCCAGTTATTGGGTCCGTTTGTGAACTCAAAGAAAAACGCGGACCGACAGTTTAAAGGTGATGAAACAAAAGAGTCTGAAAGTACCACAGCACATCAGGCAAAGATGGTCTCCTCGCGCCGCTTCTTGGTCAGGATGGTTCCAGGTTTGTGCGCTGCGTCGGGGTGGTTGGCCAGCTCTGGGGGGCAGGCGGAGACCGGGCTCTCCAGGATGGCCTGTTTCAGGTCGTAGAAGACCGCACAGTCCTCTTTGGTGAGGAAAGTCATGGCAACGCCACTCTTACCAGCGCGACCCGTACGACCAATACGATGGATGTAGTCTGGAGGAGAACAGAGGAAGACACATTCAAATAGGAGGACGACATGGGGGTGTCGTACAAAATAAGGAAAAACACAGACAATACAGATAGACCACGAGTGCTGAGGCCTCTTACCTTCAATGTTCTTGGCCATGTCGTAGTTAAGGACCATGGAGACGTCATGGATATCAATACCTCGACCAGCAACGTCGGTGGCCACCAGAATATCTTTGGCTCCGGCCTTGAGATTGGAGAGTGCAAACTCTCTCTGTTCCTGGCCTTTGCCACCGTGCAGCGTGCAGGCATTGTACTGTGAGAGGGAGGAGGCGACAGCTCGGGTCAAATATTATTGCATATTTTTTATGCCTGTACATTCTGATGGAGAAGAAAAACTCAAAACAAGACGACGTCTACAGCCTCTGAGGCTGAACTATATATATACACATACATACATATATATACACATATATATATATATACATATACACACATACATATATATATACACACATATATACATATATACACACATATATACACATATATGTCCACATCTATATATATGTCCACATCTATATGTTATTTCTTAAAAAATGTTTCATGCCAAAGGGACGTTCATCTTATGGTTTATGAGTTTATCTTATGGTTTATGTTGTATGTTGTATGTTATATGTCGTATGTATATACACAAGCGCTGTACACCACGTAAAATTCCTGTGTACTTGTACATTTGGCGAATAAAGAGATTCTGATTCTGATTCTTGCTCCTGGTGCCATTAAACGGGACAATTTGCTGAAATGAATGACAACCCATTCAGTTCTTGTCAAGACGTTTCGGTAGAAATGGAAAAAAAAAATAAAAAAAAAAACGTTTCGAGCCTCCAGTGACTTACCCCCATCTTCTCCAGAGACTTGGCCAGCACGTCGCAACCCTTCTTCTGGTTGACAAAGATGATGATGGGAGGCTCGAAGCCACGCGACAAGACCTCCAGCAGCTTCTTCCTGCACCACACAGAACACCAGGGACACTCAGTACGTCACGGTGACAGATATATTTGTCCTACAGTTTGTAACCAGTTGAGCGGGTCTCACCTTTTCTCTCCCTCGGACATGAGCAGGACCTTCTGTTCCACTCTCTCGTGAGGTTTACCAGCCGAGCCGATGTACACCACGGCAGGACGTCTCAGGTAGCTCCTGGCCAGCCTCTCCACAGCTGGAGGCATGGTAGCTGTGAACATGACCGTCTGCAAAGAGAAATTTATAGTTAAAATAATAATAATAATAATAATAATATAATGTAATGCTGAGTAACCACGAACAGATAAAACATACTTGTCTGTATTTATGTTTTCCTGATTCAAAGTTCATCATCATTTTCTCAGGGTCCTCGGCTTCTTCCGTGTCTGGCTTCTGATTGGTCACTGGAATGTACTCGAGAATCTTTTGGACGTCTGGCTCGAAACCCATGTCAATCATACGATCGGCCTCATCAAGGACCACGTAGGTGCAGCGACCCAGGACCAGGTAGCGGTTCTCCAGCACGTCGATCAGACGGCCAGGAGTGGCAATCACAATCTGTTAGATGAGGAAAAGGAACGATAACGGAAAATAATGTCAGAGAGTCAGCGTGTGGCACCGAGTAAGGCAGGTGCCCACGTTACAAAGTATGCCAGTTCCTGAAAATGGAATCCAATGCATCACCTCACAACCCATCCTGAGACGGAAGCCCTGGTCCTCTCTGGAGATTCCTCCAATCACAGCCACCGTGCGGATGCCGAGCGGTTTACCGAACTTTATGGTCTCCTCCTCGATCTGCTGCGCCAACTCGCGAGTGGGAGCCAGGATCACAGCATAAGGACCCTGGTCCGAGTCTTCAATCCTGCAGCAACGGCCCAGCAGGAGAGTGTGACCGTTAGTTGTGAACGCACAAATACGGCCGAACGGGCACGGGACAAAATTTAGGGGGGTTCGCTTGAGATTGTTGGATCATTGGTGGTTTTACCTGTCGATTTTCGGCAGGGTGGTAATCCAGACAAGCAGCGGAATCAGGAAAGCAGCGGTTTTACCGCTGCCCGTCTCGGCCACACCAATGATGTCACGGTTCTGTAAGCCAATAGGAATGGCCTGCCTCTGGATAGGCGTTGGATCCTGGATGTCAAAAGAAAAAAAAATGGTTAGGGCCACAATGACATCAGCGACTATTCATAGTTGCCCTCCACCACTCTGTTATTTATATATTTATTTTTAACAGATTGCCTGAATGATCCGACCTTGTAGCCACATTTGTCGATGACCTCCAGGATGTGGTCTGGCAGGGAGTACTCCTTCCAGTTCCTGATGGGGTTCGGGATCTTTCCTCCCTTGGTGGTGATGCTGTAGTCCTCTCGGAAGATTCGCCAGTCTCTGTCCGTCATCTCGTCCAGTTTCTTCTGGGACCAGTGTCTGTCGTCCCAGCGCTGCTTGGCCTCCTTCTTCCGCATCTTCTTCAATCTCACCCTGAGAGGGGCAGAAAGATTGGATTATTTTTATTTTTTTTGAGGGGGGGGGCTCATGGGCCCAAAAAACAGAGTGGATCACTCACTCTTCCTGCTCCTTCTCCTCCAGCGTACGCCTTTTCTCCATCAGGTCACCATAGAAATGTGACTGGTCTCTTTTCTGCTGCTTCAAATCAATGCCGGCGATGAAGCCTCGTCCATACAGCTGCACGGAATGCTTTTCTTTGTAGCTGGGGGACGGATCATATCGTTTAGAAACCTTTGGAGATTGTAGCCACAACAAAAAAAAAAGGCTAAACCTGCTTCCATTCGAGACACGCATGTGAAGGACACAATAAACCTAGATGGACTCACATTGGATTGTAGTCGACTGACGTGTCTTCGGAAGCATCCCACTCAAACACAAACTTCCTGTCATTCAGGTGGCGAGTTCGACGGCGCTTCTTGAGCCCACCCAGGTAGCGCTCCTGTGAAGGTTAGATAGTTGCATCAGGCCGTCAATCATGGACCCATCCCCTCCCCCGACAGAACCTTTTGTGTTTATGTTCCATTTGACCAGAAACACACATGGCCCTTTGGATATCCAGCTACCTTAAGATTGCTGATTCGTAGACTACAAATTGTACAATTGAGTTCATCCCCTGGGACAAACCTTGATGGCCTGCAGCTCTTTGCCTTTATCCTTTTCCTCTCTGAGCTTTAGCCTTCCATCATCTTCTTCATTCCCGTTGTTCTCTCGCTCCATTCGCTCTCTCCGCTCTCTTCTCTCCCTTTCTTGGGGGTCCTCTGTAACAGACGGTCTCATTTACTACCCACATGCGACGCAGCGTGACCAAATGCAGATGGTGGACAAGAGGAGGCCGATACACACCCATCATTTTTCTCCCTATGTCCTGGAACATCCTTCTCTTCTTACGCTCATCTTCCATCAACTTTCTTTTCTCCTCCGTTTGTTGGGCCCTGCGCTTCAGAGCCTCGGCTACTCTCTCTTCTTTGGACAGAAACTTGGGCTGAAAGGAAAATAAATCAATAAATACATGGAAATATGTCAGGAAAGAAAGGATCTTTGGTCAAAAACAAAAGTAAATGTACGTTTCAAAGAAGGTCTCACCTTTGCCTCCGCTTCCTCTTCTGCCTTTTTTTTGGCCAGAAGCTCTTCTAATGATAGGGGCTGGACCTGAACAGAAACAACACGTCCATGACTCAAACTAACGACCCATGAAACAAGGCCACCCTTGGAAAACTTGCGTCAATTCATACCTTCTCTTTTTTCTTTTTTCCATCTTCCTCCTCTTCTGCTTTGATGTCCTTCTCTCTCTTCAACTTGGAGTCCTTCGACTTTGGGGAGAGACTCCTTTAAAGGGGAGCAAATGACAGCATTAAAAGATGTAATCTTCCAAAGAGCAAAAGATGTCGTCATTGCTGAACATTATATGGTTTTGGCACATTATTCCAGATCAAGGCCACATTCAAAAAAGTCTGCTGTAATCAAAACCTACTACTTCAATGCAGACAAGCAGGAAGATGAAAACGTTTCGATCATGTGGTTTCAGATTGTATGGCGATACACATCTTAATCATGGTTAGCAATTGGTTCGTATCCCATTTTTAATGACTGCTCATATCACCATCGGCATACCTGGACCTCTTGCTATGATCTTTATCCCGTCGATGAGCATCTCTGTCCTTACGGCCTCTCTCTCTGTCCTTATCCCTCTCTCGGTCTTTTTCTCTATCCTTGTCTTTAATGCGCCGGTCTCTGTAATTAGGAAACAAATCAGATACAATGTTTGGATGTTTTTCCATTTAAAATCGACTGCCAACAAACGGTTGGTCAAGCAAAAAAAACAACACAAAAATCACCTAGGAAGGATTTAAAATGGGCTTGTGAGTGCATTTTAGCTACCTTTCAGGAGATTTGGATCGATTTCTTTCGCGAGAGCGGTTGCGTTTGCGTGTGGGTGAGACTTTACGATCTCTCTCTCGTGGTGGGCTGCGTTTCCTCTCTCTGTCTTTGCTCCCTGAGGACTCAGCATCCTTCTTGTCCGCAGAGTCGGCTCCCATCTGGAAACACATTTGCATTATTTAAAGACAAGATAATGAACAGCTTACAGTAACACTATTATAACATAGTTACAGGTGAATATTTAAATAGTTTTTCCACATTTTACACCCTTTTTTTCTACTCCTTTATGTTCAAGATATAATCTGCTGAATATTGTGCCTTTTTAAAGAAAATGCACGGCATTAACCTTTGGTTTTTTATATTGTTTCACAATTCATTTCAATTAACAAAAGCTAAATATGTCAAGAACTGTAAAAAAATCGATGGAAGTATGCAATAAAGTCCTGAAGGAGCTGCACATTTTAATAATGGTTGAAGGATGCTCAAGTTTTTTTATTGGCCAAAATATTATACGAGACAAAGACTAGAGTTATGCATTTCCTAAAGGACATGCAGTGTAAAAACTGCTTTAATTAAATACTTTTAATCTCATCCTCATTTCCTTGCAAAATTCAGAAAATTTGGAAAAATATTACCGAAACGTTAAATTGTAAAGAACACATTTCAATGTTTAATGAAAACACTGATCAAAAACCATTCACTCCGAAATAATCAGTGGCCCAAAACAGTAGGAATAATAATAATACGGAAATTCAGTGTAAATGTTGCTTTGCTGAAACACGTTACTGTTCGTGCTGAACGGAAATGTACACGTTATAAAAGGATCTGTCGACTCTGAGGATTTAATGGTTAAAATGGGTTGAAGATTGAGGAACTAGTGGAAGTCCACAATTCCAAAACAGCTACTGCTCCTGTAGGAACATGTACGCATTGAGAAGATTGCATGCCTCAATTAAAATACAGTCTAACCAATCATATGTAAGTGTATTACCAAACAAACTAAAATGCGGTGCCTCAGCCTCCGCACAGTGAATTAAGTGTCCTGCGCGAACAAGCTAGCTCCCATCGTTAGCTTCCAGTTAAGCAAAAAGGCTAACCCTCTTCGATAAATTCCTCAACATATTCAACTTTTAAATCCCAATGAAAGCCCGGTGTTTTATATATCATGGAAATAAGACGAATACGGTTCAGTTTTCAATATACAAAACGTACCTTTTACACTTGTCAACAAACTACATGCGATTTAACTACGCTTCAAGAAGCCGCCATGTTGTTCAACACGAGCTGAGGCTATCAGGGGTTTGTGGGAATTGTAGTGCGCAAAGTTACGATCAGAGCTAAGTAACCCGGATTAAACTACATATCCCGGCGATCCATGCGTCTTTAACCAGGACCCAAGTTGTTTGGCACGTAAACACCTAAATGCCTGAACAAAACACCTTCACGAGGAAATGCATTTTCCATCTCAGGCACGAGGTGGAAACCTTGTAACAATTTATTGCAACTTCACGATTACAATTTGTTTTCCAGAACAGATCAAATTGCATCATATCAAATCATGATAAAAGTGAGCTTTTAAACACCCCTTAACTCAAGAAAGTTAAATTGTATTTTTGAAAATAGGAAAGGTGAATGTGAATTTTTAAATAATATTACAATATTATTTATATAATATGTATATACTAGTCATATATTGGGAAGATTAAGCCAACTTCCAAAGACAAGAAATAACTAAATACAAAAATTGTTTGCTTATTAATGCAAAGCCAAAAGGACCAGACAGAATATATATATGAAAATGAATAGGTCTGTAAAAAATATCGTTATTATATTCCTGCCCAGAATAAAGAGTATAAAAGTGGAGTTAATACAAATCATGCCCATTTCATACAGTGTTATTGTATCATTGCATTAAACTGACAATTATATTAAATGTAATTAGAATTGTGCCATGCCGTATTTGAGAACCATCCAACAAAAGTCTGGATAACCTTGACTGCTTCTCTTTTTAAATACGGTATATTTTTCTCTCATAGTAAATCATTTATGGTGCCATTTTCCAAGGGCAACCACTGTGCCTTGAGTTATTGGAACTCCTTAAATCTCTGCTACCATGTTTCTGCCCATAGCTTAAGCCTGGCAAATATTAAATACTTTGTTCATCAATAATGAGGTAAAACTTGGAAACAAAATTTGATGGTATCATGTGAAATAAGCACATATGCAGTAGGATAAACAATGTTGATGGGATAAAACATTTAATTCTGAATCAATATAATCCAGTGTGAGTCACTTATTGTCGAGAAGTGAGTTTGCCACCGTGATGCTGTGTATTTGTGAGCGCGAGTAGTGAATATGCGACTGTGAGCTGTGTATTTTGCGCCTGCGAATTATGGCCCGAATCTGATTCCATACCAGCTTTCTGTCTGTCGACCACAGACTACGCGGAGCAGATGATGAAATAGGGCTCTCTGCTCAAAACCACTTAAAAAAACCGCAGCATATTAACATTCAAGGGATGATGGTGTTGCAGGCACCAAACCATGTATTGCCAATAAGTGTGAAAGCAAACGCTCCTGCAAACCGATAAAAGATATTTAAGATGGCGCCCTGCTTAACTACAGTTCAGATTGGCTGGATGCTTGTTCATATTCTGGACCTGCCTTTTCATCCACAGGGAGATCAAGAGGGATTTATGGAGCCCTTCTGAAGGTGAAGCAGCTTCAGTAGGAACACATCCAAGTTGGTGGTATGAAAAAATGATCTCAGACACAAAGGGGGAAGACACAGGGGAAGAAAACAGTGATCTGGTTAGATAAAAGAAGTTTGTATTTTATGAACTGAACTATGTGGTCAAACAGACATTTTAAAATAATATCAATATTCAATCAATATTAGTATATCCCAATTTTTTCTTTTCCTACTGAAAGGTACGGTAGAGCGACAGTGACATCAAACACGCAGATGACATGAAACATAAGCACACTCCTCATTTATAAAGTTTTTGTTTGTGATTCTTCACATCTGGAGCCTGAACTGCTTTCAACCGGCAGTGTGTAATGTTGACCTCCAACCAAATTCAGCTGCTGATTATTGATTACAGGCAAAGATGTAAGCAAGGAGATCAATTCAGAGGGTTGGCAAAAGGGCCAATTTTTATACTACGACATAGCTCGGGAAACACCCCACTGATGAGGAAATACCATTTTTTAAAGCACCAGAAACAGACTTTTTGCTGGAGCTGTATGATTGGAGAGCACAGATATGACTGGGTGAGGCCGTCATCCAGATGTACACACCACCCCCCCATCCCATGCACCTCATGCTCCCCCTTCCCGCCTCTTTCCCCGTGTCAGGCGTGCTCGTCTAATTAAGCCCCAAGAAGAGCGCTCACACTTGACATGCCCTCGGGCTGTGCCAAATGGGCCACGTGGGCATGAAGTGGGGGTTAGATGTGGCGTAGGTGAACAGTGTGCATAAACAGGGGGCTCTGGGAGTGTCATAATGTGGCAAATGAGGGGAGGCAGACTCGGGGGGTGTCTCCACCTCTGGCAGGGACACTGGGGGTCTTATCTTTCCCCCAGACCTGGACTGAGCGGCGCTTTGTGCGAAGGAAGAAATATGCAGAGTGGACGAGATCAACTGCTTAGTATACACCGCACAGGCCGACACACATTCATACACCAGTCCACATGTACATGGTTAGGCCTGGATGCCGTTTAATGCCCAAAAAATGCAGCACTCACAGACACACACAAAGAGACAAAGGGAATGCACTGGCTCAGCTGATGAAAAAAACAAACAAACAGTAGAACAACAGCTTTACAGCAGAAAATTCAATTAGAAAAAGCTTGATATTTATAGCATACTAAACTTTATTTCCAGCACATTATGCATATTATGCTAATCTGGCCTAACATGGTTAATATTCATGCGAGTCAGTCCTCAGGGCTCAGGAGTACAGGAAGGCTGTAGTGTGCCGTCTGGTGATGATTGTGTGTGCCTCAGCGAGTAGCCCAAAGCTAACAGACATCCACTGCTGCCTGGGCCTGTCACTTCAGAGCAGCTGTGGACGGAGCAGTCAGACACAGAGGGGCGGACCCATTGGACGAAACCTCACTCGGATAGCCGGCTTTTATTTTTCTTATCTTCTGCCAACGTGGGCTGCTGGTCTGCTCCTGTGTTTGGAGGAGAAGGGACGGAGCCATCTATCATTATATGCACATGACGTGTATTGGCGTCTCGTAATTTGGACAAATGGGCTCCTTGTTTGACATTTTGGGAAATATGTGAATGTGCATTCTTAGTCAGATCTGGATGAGAGGGTCGACACTTGTCTCCAAACGGTCCTTGAAAATATAAGGCTAAAGGAACAAAACAACTAAGATTTATGGAGGTAATTATGATGTGGTTGTTGGATATTATTATTTAGACAGAGGCGGACCTACTGCTTTCCGTCATAATTCCATAAACTAAACTTGAAGCTCTGGTAACCGGCATCTGTCAAGTGTAAATATTCATATCTTGGTCTTTAAGATAAGAAAAGCATACATATATATATATATATATATATATATATGATCAAGTCTGTAGGTCTATATCAAGAAGCCTCTTCGACCGTGCTCGCCATGGCGTCCAATGGCGACCTGCAGTGACGTGCTACTGCTCGCCACAGTGGCCGTGTCCTCACAGAGACATATGACCACATGGGACATTCCGTCCTCGCCTTACAACCTCATTTTCTCTCCGAGGACAGGAGTTATGGCACCGTGACAGCAGCTGTGGCAAAGCTCACTGTGTGTGTGTGCGTGTGTGCGTGCGCGTTGCGTGTAACCCATATGTCAGAGTGGCTCATCAGTAACCAGGCAGCGCACTGTGGCTTCGCAGAGCCTCGTCCTCTCATCGTCAGCCCTTTGCCTCCCTCCGTGGCGATGCGGTGCTGCAAGGGGCTCACAGGTGGGTTGCGCGAGCGCCCGTGTGACACGGCATCACCTGCATGTTTTCATGTGTGTCCCGGCCGCCATGTCTGATGGCATATGTGCTTAATGAGCCCCGCCGCGACGCCAGCGGTTTCCTCCGAGCGGCCGAGGGCATGTCAGATGACGGCACTCTTGCCTGGATCACGCCTCGCTCATTTGGCGAGGGACGAATGTCTAGACTGCACAGGTCACTTGCCGCCGACCTGTTTGTTAGTTTACACCCGATATGTCAGTGTCATACAAGGGTCGCCGTTTGCGTGCACGTCGGCCCACGATGGACCCAAATAACGAACAAACACTTCAAGTATTACAATTATTGGTGAAATCCTTTATTCTTCCCAAGAAGGTTTATTTCTTTCTTTCCTTCTGACATTTAAGGCGCAGCGGCTTGGAGTATTATAGGGATTATACTTTACATGTAATTATATTGTGATATCATTTAATGTTTCCGTGCTGCGTGTAGAGTCACATTGGCCATATTTTTCACCTCCTCATCCAACGGTTTAATATGCCTATTTTGAATAGGTGGCACTATGCCCTTTTCTTGCCTAGTTGCAGTAAACCCACAAAAAAGCCCGATCCAACAATATTTAGTCTTTATTGGAGGTTGATGGCTGTGCCGGAGTAATCGTGCCCTGGAGCAACTTCCCGCGGATGACAGGCTCAGTGTGCCTTCCTCGGAGGTTTATCTGATTTGCAGAGACATGCGATGCGCAGGGGCCAATTCTTGATAAATGGCTGTATCTGTGCATATGGCTGTGCGAGAGAGACGGGGAGAAAGAGAGACGGTAGAGAGAGATAAAGAAAAGGTCGCACCCACTCGCAGCCAAAAGACGATCGAGCCGCTATTCCACTTCTAGCCGCGATAAATCAACGCTGGAGTAGAGGAGGAGATTAAATGTATCTGAGATTGGTGAGTAGAGCCTATTCTCACCATTACTTGTTTTATTGCACAACGGCAACGGAGGTCACGAGTGGCTGCCTGTATCCTGTCTGTGATAGTTCAGGAATGGCAAACATTTAGTCACTTTATCCACCTCATATCATGAGTGGGCTGAGTGTGACAGCAGGACGTAGCCAGGGAGTTCCTGATAAGAGCTGCTATCGGTGGAGCCACAGACAAAGCAAATATAATCACGGAGGTCAGGAAAGATGAGCGGTTCACGCGCGGAAAAAGGAAAAGAGAAAAAAGCCGCAGTGGCCATGGAACCAAGTTTTTATATGCATGATGGAATATTTTGGTCTTTGATATAGGACTTAGTCTGATACAGCTTCAAAGACTTGAACCGTTAAGTCCAAAAGTATCAATACTTCCATCATGAAGTCTGATCTTGAGTTCATTTTTTTTTTTTTGCACAAAAAGCACATCAATATGTGCGGCCCGGTCGGGAATGGCGTGCTATGGCTTTGGTAAGGGATTTGCCTATGGAGCGAAATCCAAGCCATAGGTTTTATTCAATTCATCGTGGTCATTCTTTCCAGGAAATTCCTCTGGAAAACCTCATCAGGTCATAAATTACATTTTTTTAATTCTACAATTGCAAGTGCTTATATAATAATATATCATCTGTTTATTGTGTGGCCTGGGAACAAGTGTATATTATCATTCTTTCTCCAGACATAATAGGAGACAGTGTCCTGCCGAGGTATCAGCCTTTGTTCATCTCAAGGGTCCCTGAATCTAAGTGACTAAACCAAATAATAATATGTGCTAATTTGATAAAGCGAAGACATATTGTGGTATTGTTTAACGTTCCTGGAAAGATACAAACAAAAGTGAAAACACTGATATGGACACATTTGCATTTGGACATCTTGCACATGATAAAATCTGAAATATGTCATAATAATATTATATATGCACTGAGACTGTTTGGTGTTTAAAGTTCTTCGGATATGCATCCATTCCTTCCTAATCATTGTAATACATTGAACAGAGGAAGAAAACGCTGCCTCATATTCGAACTTTCAACATTTTTATTTAAATAAAGACTTCAAGATGAAAATATTGTATGACAATAACAATTACAGAATCCCGTCAATAATTTAAGACATAACTGGCCACTTGACACAAAAAAATTTGCTCCAGGAACATTCTTTTTTTAGAGGAGGAATTCTCAAAAATGATTTTAACAGTAATGATATGCACAACAAACCAGGACAAAAAACGAGTAAGGGAGGAGCTGTAATGTGCAGGTCTGGCAAAAGTCCTTCAACGCGTAGAATTTAATCTTTAAAATCAGGGAAAGAATTCATCAAGTATTAAAGAGAATTCAATAGAAGGAACAAGTCCTAAATCCAGTCTTGTGGCTGCTGTGGGGTTTTGTCGAGAAAATGTCAACGAACCGAAATTTGACACTGCATCCATTTTCTGTTGTTTACCAGGTCACAGGTCACCTTAATGGTATTCATCCTATAATTGGATCTAGACATCTCGTATATATTTTTCTCCGTATCTTCCTGTTTATTTTGACGGTCATACCATCATACTACCAAGAGGTGCACTGAATTTGATGTGGTATTTTTTTTTTAAATCTCTAATCTCTCATCTGCAGAAATCCCTGAAATGTTCAAGTGAGGTGGTTTGGGGGTGACATGATTCTGCGAAAACAGGACGTGGGAAATAATACAGAGTGCAGCAGAAACGTGTTTTTCGATGGCACGCTGTTTCCAACAACCCACGCCGGTCTTTTAGACCACGTGGAGATCCGCAACAGTCCGCCGCTCCCTGAAATCACCTTGGCTTCGGCTCCCGTCGAATGCTACAAATAAAAGGTGAGGCGCCCTCTCCGAGACCCATCCCTCCCTCTCTCTGGGAGACAGGAGTCCAGCTCACACTGTTGCCAGGCAACACATTTAATTCCAGGGTGCCGTACATCCAGAGAAGTCCGGGGCTCCTCGGTGCAGACCTACAAATCATCAAGTCCTCCATTAGCCCAGCTGTCGACAGCCGCTAACGCCAGAAAGACTCAAGTGAATACGAGCACAACATCAACAGCGAAACAAAACCTTCAAAGACAGCCACAAGCAAATAGAAACATCACGGGGAAAAAAAAACAAGACCACTTTTATAATTGCAAAGTGTCAAGAAAAAGAAAAAAAAAAGGCAAAAAAAAAAAAGAAAAAAAAAGGAGAGGCCTGCGATTCAAGTAAAAACATCCCATCGTCTCGGGGCCATTTAGTCTTTATGCAGTGTGATATGTAATGGAATGTGACTGGAATTTGATTTCAAGGCTCGGGAGTAGCTGGTAATATCCAGGATGGCAGGACGCTGTCCACATATTAGGTTTCGCTTTATGGGGACGTTGATGGAACGCTTCGTCCTGGTGGGCGATATTCTTGCCGTCCAGAGATTATCTTGCAGGGGCCTATTAAGGTGGTTTAGTTTTACTTCGATCAGAAGACCTACTCCTGAGCCTTGGAATCTGCTGCCAACCGAGAGGTCCGAGGACTAGAGTTTACCACAAAAAAACCACATCCGTTTTTACCTTTTTTTGGGGTGTGCCAGTTTTGATACAAGCACAATCAGTGGCCTACTCTTTGAACACCTGGAGCTGGAAGGATGGCCAAGGGGCCTGAGTGAGTCACAAGTCCATCCAAAGAGGACATTTTTGCTTTTATCTTTTGAGTGCGAAGGACGAATGATTTTTTGAGTCGTCATAAATGTCAATAAAAACTGGTATCCATTAAGCACCCTGAGGGGAGGGGGGAGTATTGAGTCTTACAAACACCATTGAAAGCAATGCATTTTGTGAATCACACTGAAATATTAGGAGTGCTGTGGCCATGGGTAATGAAAAGGGGTTCTGATGGAACATGTCCAGTCTCTACGTGGCCCAGATTTTGTTGTTTCTTTTCCTCACAGCATCTCCGCACCGAACCGTTTTTTTTTTTTTTTTTGTGGCTCATGCGAGTGCTGAGTCACCTTGCACGTCTCCAGCTCGTCCTCCCACCGCCTTCGCAAAGGAAGACTCTGGTTGCCAAATCCCTCCCATCTCTCCCCCCTTTTTTTCTCCACTGTCAGCTTTTAATCCCAAACGAAATATGGTGAGGGTACAGCAGGGGGGGGGGATCATTTCCTGAAGGATCACCGTTTAAGAGCCGTGAGGCTTTTTCATTCCATCAAGTCACTCGGCCCATACTGTGACCTTAAAGAGGCATTCCAATCAAAAAAAAGATGGATGGAGGGGGGGGCACTATGCAAATGAGTCTCATCGGGGTAATGCAGTGTTTACAACCACTTGTGCCGTGGAAAAGAGGAAGCACTGACCTTATTTGAGACGACTTCATGGCAGCAGCCTTTATGTGAGGTGAAAACAGGCCTGCGCCTTAAATTCCTGCTCTTTGTGACATTTTTGTTCGGCGCCGACAAGTCACGGTCAAAAGTTCAGGGACGGACTATCTGAGAGTGTATATAAATAGGTGGAGCTGCAAAGGAAAGCAAAAGATGGAGAGGGAAGGAGAGTGAGGGGGAGAGAGAGAGAGGCTTTCTGGAGATCCACGCGGTCGCTCTCTCTCTCCCTTGCACCCCTTGCATCCTCACTCAACCCGCTACCGTAGAGCTATCTCGTCCTTCCATTTCTTTTTTTTTTCTTTTTTTTTGGGGGGTGGGGGCGACAGTGTTCACATGACGGAGCAGCTCTTGGACTTTTCCTTGCCGAAGGTGGAGGCGAGCAGGTCTGTCCTGCCGGGCAGCTGCAGGAGTCTCTTGGAGAGGCGGCGGACGGGGCTGGGTTTGCTGGCAGGCTGGAGCTTGTTCATGCAGGCCAGCGCCGCGGTCCGGAAAGCGCTGTGGATGCTCTTCTCCGACGTGAAGGCCGAGCACTCCAGGTAAGCTTCTGCTCCGAGCTGTTTGGCCATGGACGAGCCCTGAAAATAGGCAGGTGCAAAAGCGAGAAGCCGCCAGGATGAATAAAAGCAAAGGTGGCTGTCAAAAAGACAAAAGACGCACACAATGGGGGGTTTCGAGAGAGTCAGGGAACAAACCTGTTCGTGGGTGATGGGACTCTGTTTCTGATTGGACAGCTCCAGGCGGGTGCACACGTCGGTGCGCAGGTCGGTCTTACAGCCTATCAGCAGGATCCGTGTGCTGGGGCAGAAGTCCTGGATCTCTGCTTTCCACTTTCCAAATCCAATGAAAAGAAAGGTGTCATTACATTATTGACCCAGTGGCCTACAACCTGGAAAACATGCGTGTAGAACAGTTCCTCAATGTGTGTACTAAAAGAAACTATGTCCAAATGTGTTGCTAGCTAGATTAGTTTATGTAGCCACCATCCAATCTCTCTTTAAAATGTTCAAGTTGACATCCCTATTTGGAAAGAATGATTGGATTGGCCCAGACGCAGTTCAGTTGTTTGCCAACAGAGGTCGAACGGGGTGGAACGAGCCGCTCCTACCTTCTTCACCGCACCGTCCACCGTGTCTGGTCGGCTGATGTCAAAGCACAGGAGCACTGCGTCTGAGTCGCTGTAGCACAGGGGCCTGACGTTGTCGTAGTACGGAGAACCTGAGGGGGGCCACAGCAGAGACAGTCGTTCAGGGTCAGACGGGCCGCCACCCAAGCCTACACCAGGTCTCCATGCGATGACCCATCATCATCAGCCCACGCAGAGCCCCTTTTAGACTTTGAACGCACCGAGTCACCCTGGCCTGATTGCTGTCACAATCACATGACACCAGAGTGAGGAGAAGGTGAGTTGGCCGGGCGTAGGACACGTCCACCCATACGCTCAGGAAGACTCCTGCTCCTAAAAGCAGACCGACAGGATGTCCGCTCTCTATTGTCTTCGCTCCGCCAGCTAATCGCTCCCCACTCACCGACTCCAAGATTTCATTTCCTCCTCCTGTCCTCGGGGGGCCACATGTGCACCAGAGGCATTCCGCACAAATACCAATTGAATCATATCAGGAATAGAGACTTCTCATAAGCTTAATCCAGAAATGAACTAAATCAACCCGGCTCTGCATGTTTTTGTCTACTGACCGACAAAAAGCACGACTGTCCGAAAGAGCCTTTCTGCTTTACTCTGAATTGTTTGGATCTTTGATTCGACTCAGCAAAGTGGGACAACTTATACCGCACACAAAAAGCCATCAATAGCATTTTTTTTTTGGTGGGGAATCAAAGCACCCGTCACATAACGATCCAGGGTGATGCAAGGCCGCGGAAAGAGGAGGCAGAGAGATTTAAAGAGGACACAACTTCTGCACCTACCAATGCCCACACATGCCTGGACACACTCACACACACACACATATATATATAGATATATATATATCTATATAGATATGTATATGTGTATATATGTATGTATATGTGTATATATATAAATCTTTTTTTTTGTTATATATTATAATTTTTTTACATTATTTATTTATTTATTTTCTAAGAGAAAAGGAATCCGGAGCCTGTATCTCACAGGGTCCTGATACACTTATCATGAGGTGACACAGTTGAGCATTCAAAAAATGATGATAAGAGGTAAGTGAGTCAAATCCTATCTACGGTATCTTTTGATCCTGATTGTGAATTTTTGGCAACATTGCTTCTCGTTCATCTTTGTAAAACAATAACAATAAACATCTGTCGGTTATTGTCTTTGGTTGGAAACTACAAATTGAAGAAATGGAAAAAGGGCCATAGTGATGGCATTTGTATTTTATAAATAGATAATAAATAATAATACAAATCATAAATGAATCCATAAGACGGTTAAGTGGCTTCAATCATTTGAGGATCAACATTTTTGAACATACCACTCCTTCACCAATTATGTTATGAATAATAAAACCTGTTGTGAATGCAAATAGTTCTTATGCAATGTTTCGTGCGGACAGGGTGACTGTCCTGAAAGTTTCCCTCCGTGGGAGATAAACAAACAAACCTACATTAGTTCACTGCCGCTTTCAGTTACATAATACCTTCTCTCTCTCTCTCTCTCTCTTTTTTTTTGAACACCCCATAAGGCAGAGAGGAGGTCAAGCCTGTCTTTTCGCTCACTATCCCTCACTTGTGCCTTCTGCTCACAGCAACTGTTGGGCCTACACACACACACACACACACACACACACGGACATGAAACAAGAACAGGACACGCGCACACAAACGCACCCTCTTTCGGACTTCCACCCCCTGCATGGACGAGGCATCCCCCTCTTCCCTGTGAAACAACCCCTCTGGAGGCCAACTGGCACCGCTCCCACATCCTCTGAGCACAATGCCTCAGCCAGCGCTGTTATGAAAGAAATCTATACTGCGAGGGGCAGCTTTTCCTACCGCTCCTGTTTACATCATTTTCTGTAAAGTACTGATGTCAGTAAGCCGCGAATATTCACCTCATAACCCTAATCTGGAAAGCCCACAATTCCACGAAAGAAATGTCTTCTTGATTAATTAGTTGATGGTTTTGTGGATCGTATTTTTTTAAATGATTCGATGATGGTGTCTTCTGATGTCACCAACAGTCACATACCCGAGGATATTCGCTTTTAATTATTATGATATTATTATTAAATGACAATAAAATAATAAGAATAACAAAGAAAAGCATGAATATCTCAATTATAAGAAGCCGCAACCAGCATATTCCTGGCATTTCCGCTTTTAAAGTAAAATGCAGCGTTGTTTCATTGAGTCGCGTTCGGTCTCGAGATCTCACAGATTCGAGAGGCCTAGAATTAAAAATGGAGCACGAAGAGACGGCTGATAATTGACTGATTGTAGATGTGTGTCATTCGGTGCTTGGAAGGACTCCACCTGCAGAACTGTGTTCTACAAACAATCCAGGCAGAGTTTGTTTTTCCTCGGGTCTGTCACACACACTGGTGAAAAGGTGCTAACGGCGTCAAAACAGGACTGACAGATAGTGACGCCTGTGTAAACAGAAACACTGTGAGTAAAACAATGGAAGACGGCCGGCCTGTCTCCAGACTGACTGGGGTGCCGGGAGGGTAAACAAGTTCCGCCAATTAACCTATGAATACAGTACTGAAACTGGTTCTTGGATCGCGGCCGGCATGCAAATCACCGATCCCGGCAGATAGGGTGGAATTTAAAGAAAAGGCTCGTGACAATCAGTTTGAATCCAACCGCAGCACAATCCTCACCCGATGTGTCCCAGAGGCTGAGCTCCACTCGCTGGTCTTCAAGCTCCAGACACGCCGTGTAGTTCTCAAACACCGTGGGGACGTAAGTCTAGAAATGGACCCATAAGGAGGAAGGAGTTAGGATGCAGTTTCACCTGGTGTTTCATTTTTGAATCAAAAAGGTGGAAAATGATTGTTTTACTCATTGTTGGGTATCCAGACAACGACATTACATCTACCGAGCGCCAGCAACAAGATGACGATGGATCATTATAAAAAGGAAAGTAAAGCCACGTCTTCACATTTGGAAAAGCCAAAGAAGATCCAATGAATCAAGGGTCAAAACGAGTCAATTCACAGGTCCAGCGGTTCTCCAACACGCTCCTGCTTTATGCTGGTGTTTTCCCAGAGTGCAACGCTTTGTGTGTGAAAATGTTGCCTCTAATCAAACAACCTCTCCTACACATGGTGCCACATACCAAACGGAGGCATTGCAAAGCATGAATAGTAGCATGGGAATTAACACACAACATATTATATCAGAACATCACATGTGTTGCCAACAAAGTCATATTTATTAAGGTATATTTAGTGTTGTTCAATGAATCCCAACACCTGCAGACCATAAAGCGGATATCTCTTACCTCTGGGTAACAGTCCTTGGCCAGCACTTGTAACATTGCCGTCTTCCCACATTGAACATCTCCCACCAGCACCAGTTTACACCTCGCCACAAAGGGCTGGGTGAGTCTCCTTTCCTTCATGGTGGCGATTGATAAGGACGAGGACCAAAAGGATCAGGGATGGAGTAAGTCCCAGTGGCGGTGTCCTGTCCGCTGCTCAGTCAGCCGGTGAGTGAGTGAGAGAGAGAGCGAGATTGAGCAGCAGTCGGGGAAGGAGGGAGGGAGGGAGTCACGGCTGAACTTTATATCGATGCGACAACCAATGAGAGAGCCTGGAGGAGGAGGAAGGGGAGGAGGAGGAGGAGGAGGAGGAGGAGGGCAGGGCTGCAGACCTGCAGCCAGCTTTTCACAATCATCGATGCATTGCCCTGACCCGCCCTCAAACGTCCACCCTAAAACGGCCACCAGCAGACATAAGTGAGGTCATTTTTTCATCATAGTTCATCTGTCCAGACGCCACAAGTCATAAATGTATCAGAGTAAAAACAAAGGACGCATATCACCGCGCAGTGGCCCTATGGGGCCTAACGACTCACCGACGAGAACCCCATTTCCACTAAAATGACACACTTAAAGAATGATACAAAGTGGCGAGAATTCAATTAACATAAATGTACAGGACAGAAAATCCCTGAGCTCCATCGGAATGCATATTTCTATAAAAAAAATTCACAAGTTTGAGTACCCCTGGTTTAGACCCACAATTTGTCACAAGTGCTCATCATTTCTGCTCTGTGGAATTTTATGACCTGAAAGCCTGGTAGTGTCTCCGTTCAGAAATCATAGGAAGTGGCTGAAAATGACAATGTCAATAAAAACAAATCACAGCACTCCACAGAAATCCATCTGAAGTCTTTCTGTCCCTCTCGTGTGCATGCACTGCGGAATACAGCCATGTGAGAAGGCATGCAATTATTTTAACATGAAACGTATGAGTGACTTTACATACGTTCATACAAGACGTAGCATGTGGAAGGCCCCACACTGCCTGCCAGCCCCCAATGCACGACAGATGGCTTCATCGGGCTAAAGTATAGCGGAGAATGTATTTAAGAGTGTCAGCCATTTGGGGAGTAAGTGGAGCATGGCATGATGTGCTGAATAACATAAAATAGAAACGCCCGCTCATTTGTCACAGAGGCCTCTTCCATGGCATGAGTGTATGAAACTCTGCGTGGGGACAAAACTGCACCTGCTGCCCGGTGCGGCCATAAATTAGGTAAACTATGTCTGTCTTGCTTCAGTGGAATTTCTATCTTTGTCCTCCACACACACACACACACATACACAATACACTTGTAGGCAGAATATGCAGAAACACTCACCGACTTCCACCGAATGCTTCACACCATCATGCTCCATTTCTTCCCATCAGGGGCCTGACCGTGCCTTTATGTCTTTGACTTTAAAAACACAGACCAACAGATGGTTTCGCAACTCAATAGCTCCCAATGAATCCTTCACTTCTGTTTCAACTGCATGGAGAATGATTTGTCTTTCTCTTTGTTTTAGTGTTGTTGCGGTTAAATGCTGGCAAAGGGTGGAACTCAGAGATGTGACCATGTATCTGACATTGTCAACAATATCAATGCACGGGGAAACTGGTATTCCGGAAAATAGGCCTACGGGAGTTTGGAAAGGTTTCCATGTTTTGGGCCAAGCGGGATGTGCTTCAAAGGTTTTCCTTTGAATGATGGGCCACCAGTGTTTTCCTGATAACAGGCAACAGCAGTCGGAGATGGTTGCACTCTGTGGTCATCCGAAGACGCAGTGATCTTTCTATATATTTTTTTTTCCCACAAACTATGATCGTGCATACCTGACAACTGACCTAAATGTAGAAAACACAAAGTTGAAAGGTGCATTTTCACCACTCATTTGACTGCCCCACCTGCCCCACTGGCATTGACCTTTTCTGCGTGTATATGTGCTCTATAGACATGATGAGCAACAGGGAATATCAAGTGTAACAGTCCAGAAAAGACCAACAGTACTTTCCTTTCGATGTTACTTTGTGTAATGTGCATTAGAATGCACCAGAAATATTAACATACAATATGAGCGATAGAAGAGAGAGAGCCGGAGAGCAAGCATGAATCCAAAGTCCATTTCTTTTCATTTCTCATAAAAGGACCCAAAAAGGAAAATCCCATCACAACCTCGATGCCTTGAAGCAAAAATCATTTGCATAATTCAAGTATGATGTGGTTGAGAGCCCTTGCATTATGTAGATGAGGGTATGAATAAAGAGTATTACCATAAACACAAGCGCAATCACGGAGTGGAGACGTATTGGTAATACCTGTCTGTTAATTGCGGTTGAACATTGGCATTGGAACATTATGTCCCCGCTCTCAGCATCTATCAGTCCGACGGTAGGAAAATAAATTGCGTGCATCAGAATGGTGGCGGCTTGGTGTGACAGTGGCCCACAAAATAAATGTTGAAATACTAACACGGTTATTTTTCCCTTAAAAGCTCCACCCGTTCTGTATATTTCACACACTTCAAGTTAGGCCTGCCCTCAGTGGGAGAAGAGGAGTTTGATTTAATCAGCTGATAGCAGAAGCAATACATTTTAAAATGTAGCTATATGTGAGTATGTTTATGCCATGACATTTACATAGTCAAATTTCCACTGGACCATGAAATATAGGCAACATTACAGAGAGGGGCAGATACATAATAATAAAACACCAATGAACAAATCACGAGAGCAGACAGAATGAATCAAAAATATAGCGCTGATTATATGTAATGTTACAGTACAGCAGTGCAAGGGGTGAGTGATTTCTTTTCAACATCACAAGTACAATAACTGGCAAGAGCTCTCTACACTGCCCCGCTCTCAACCTTCAGTCTGAACAGTGCCACTTCAGTTGTCTGAAATTACAGCAGCAGAGCCACAGTATCACTGAGCAAAAGGATCACCACAAACTGCACTTTCTGTCTGGAAAGTAATATGCCCTGATTTAAATGTCAACGCAAAGGTTGGCCTTGCACGTGGCAGGCAATTTCAGTTGTCTCAGACCGAAAGGGGAAAGAAAATAAGCGAATAACAATGCCCCCTTAAAATGAAACAAAAGAAGGCACTTGTGTTGCTTTGTGTGGCCTCTCTTTAATCCGCTGCTCCAATGAAAACCAGGGAAACGCCCCTCTGTGTGTTGTTGATCGCAGAAATTCACTTTAAGCCTGTGTCATTGTTGTATTCCAGCTAAAAATAAAATGTACAAGTGACTGAGATCCATTTATCTTCAGTTGCCATTAATGGATCACAGTGTGACAACCATGCCAATGTTGTCATGAGCGTGTGCTGCCCTCCAAAGGGGTAGGACATGAAGTGCAGTCTGATAATAATCAGAGAAGTGCATTAACGTTTCATGATACCTAAATCATTTGTTGTAACGTAAGATGTATTCATTTTAAAACGGGAGCTAATTATAAACTATAATATTTATATTTTACATAGCGTATCCATTTATTTCTATATTCAATTACATGTTCCTTTAATACAGTTTTCTCCAATATTTATTATTATTATTATTATTATTATTATTATTATTATTATTATTATTATTATTATTATTATTATTATTATTTGGTAGTAGTAGAAGTAGTAGTATTTATTGTGTTTTATTATATATCTTATTTTATTGTAATATCTATTTTAGTGGTGAATCAGAAGAGAATGTAACTGGTAGTGCAGTCAAGTGACTACACATCCCATGATCCTCTTCTCGTTGGGTGACACTGCACCCGCTGCATAATCGTTGTAGGACGAATATTAGTTCAGTGCACCGATTCATCTTAGAATCCAACTGTACGGACATCCGGAACGTATCTTACCTTTGATTTCAGATTGCTGATAGTAGATGTACTTTATAAAAAAATGTCAGGTGGATGTAACTGTGAATTCATTATTATATATTCTTAATTGAAATTCAAGGAAATATATTTTTTCGGAAACAGGAAGTTCCGGGTTTGATGACGTTGGTCTCGAGACCTCGTCTCATTGGTTCTATGCACTCCTCCTGACTTTTCCCGCGCTGTTGAAGGGATCGTGTTGTTCGACTCCGTTCTTCACCGATACCAGAGAGAACTCCGATTATTCCCGGCGATGTCCCGGTCTTCCGACTATGACTCGGCCTGTCTGCCGGATTTACTGCCGCTGTACTACCGGCGGCTCTTCCCCTTTTCTCAGTATCACCGCTGGCTCAGCTATGGAGGAGGTGAGTGTCATTACAAAGGAAAGACGACGTCTTTAACAGTAAATACACTCCTGCGAGATCTCAGATATAACAGCATGGTTAATCTCAGCATGATTCATCTCACCTATTTTCCTGCTAACGATTTATTAAACGTAGCTACCAGTATATTAGGTACAGGGCAGTTAAAACAAATGCAGTCTCATGTCATAATTCTGCAGTACCTTTTACTTTCATGAAGATGGGAGTGTTCAGGTGAGTCCCCTTTATGTTCAACACTGGAGCATATAATATGTGGTGCTCTTCTTAATGACATGTGAGTGATTCTACTATTCTGTTTACGCAAACCTGGATTATTAAGGGGAAGCTAAATTCCCCACCTTTATTTCATATGATTGTGTTCTGCATAGTTGATTAATACTTTAGAGGACTCATTTGTTGTTCGTTCTACTTCCTCAGTGCAAAAGAACTACTTCCAGAATCGTGAGTTCTCCTTCACGCTCAAAGACGACATCTACGTCCGCTACCAGTCCTTCGGCACGCAGAGCGAGCTGGAGAAGGAGATGCAGAAGATGAATCCTTACAAGATTGACATTGGAGCCATATACAGTCACAGGGTAAAATTGCATGCTGCCCCGTTATTACAGGGCATGGTGTCACTCCAGCTATATTGCTGTTTATGCAGGAATATAAAGATATCGTTTTTGTCTGTTTGTCGCCAACAGCCGAACCAACACAACACAGTCAAGTCAGGAACCTTCCAGGCACTGGAAAAGGAGCTGGTGTTTGATATTGATATGACCGATTATGATGATGTCAGAAGCTGCTGCAGGTAAGTGGGTTATATTGTTAATTTTTGCTGACTGTTTCGTTCCATATTATCCATGAATTGAAAAAAAAAACTCTCATTATAGTGCTGCGGACATTTGTCCCAAGTGCTGGACCCTGATGACCATTGCTATTCGTATTCTGGATAGAGCACTTCGAGGTTTGTCTCTTATTTTGTGTCAGCCATCTGCTTGTTATATTTTCATTTTCTTTGCAAGAACTGACTTAGTTTTATGTGATGTTCCAGACGACTTTGGTTTCCAGCAGCTGCTGTGGGTTTATTCTGGCAGAAGGGGAGTTCATTGCTGGGTGTGTGATGAAGCTGCCCGGAAGCTCTCTGTCGCAGCACGCTCTGCCGTTGCCGAATACCTGAGCCTGGTGAAGGTAACAGTCCTTTTTGCATCCGTTACATTAGTAGGACAGATTTGTAAACCGCCATGTGGGATTTGTCCTCATCGTTGTGTACATGTTGGTGTGTTCCGCCCAGGTATCCCAAACAATGTGTTGGTATTGTACTAGAAGTATCCACTGTGCCAGACAGGCTCCAAAAAGCACTATCTTAACTCATTTAGCTTTTTGGGTGAGATCAAATGTTTGTTTGTTTTTTTTAATCACAGTAACACAATATTATATTCCAATATATTATATATTTTGGCATGTATCAATTGTCAATCTTACTTACTAAGTACTTACTTTATTTGTCAATACTCTGAATTGACTTTGTTTAAAATATATTGCTGGACATGAATAGTTTCACATATTAGGCACATATTTTATTATACCCTTTTTTCAACCGAGATTTCAGGTTAATCTTTGTACATAGCCTTGTGCATAGCCATAGTCCTTTCGGCATGTGGTAAGACAGTGAGTTTTGTATATGTAAAAGCTAGTCAATCATTTTTGAGATGTGATCTACTACATCATTGTTGATTGACAGGGTGGTGATGAGACGGTGAAGAAAGTGGTGTTGACAGAACCGATCCATCCTTTTATCAAGTAAGAATCTGGAGTTGTTTTGATGAGGGTCGCTTCGTGAAGCAATCCAATGTTTTTTTCTTTTAATGCTGTGATGATGTTTGTGTAGCGTTTCACTGAGCTTGTTTAATGTGTCTGATTTTTACATCTCTGTACAATCTCAACAGAGAGTCTTTGGTAGTGGTGCAGAAATACTTTCACCAGTATGCACTACAGGACCAGGAGATACTGAGCCGCAAGGAATCTGTCGACAAAGTGCTGGCACTCGTGCCTGACGATATCCTTTTCACAGTTTCCCATGTATCTTCATAATTGCACGCAGTCGTAATGCAGCCTTTTCTTATGTGACCTTAACTCAGTCCTTACACGTCAGAAAAGTCTTACAACAGGGCTTTCAAAATGAGAAGAAACCCGAGAATCGATGGGAACTGGTCGAAGATGAAGCCAAAAGAAAACAGGTTGGTTAACGATTAAGTGTGAACAACCTTTTTTAATTGTGTTTTTTTACAAAATGAATTATGACCAAAACCCTCTTCCTCCAGGCCAGTGCCAAGAAAGGCCAACACTTTGAGAAAGAAATCATGCTGCAGTATTGTTACCCACGGCTCGACGTCAACGTCAGTAAAGGTGTGAACCACTTGCTCAAGAGCCCCTTCAGCGTCCACCCCAAAACAGGTGAGCATAGATTTAATGAGATTAAATTAAGCCTACAGGATGAAATACATCGCCAACGGTCTCAATGTAGCTTTTTTTTTAATTTATTTAAACTAAGGACGCATCTCTGTACCCATGGACCTCAAGGACTTGGATTCGTTTGATCCTTTTGATGTGCCCACAATCAGGTAGTGATCATTTCATGCCCTGTGCTGTGTTGTATGTAGTGTTTGAGTTAATACACTGACTCTTTTTTTTTCATTCTAGTCTGATCTGTGAGGAGCTGGACCGACCCAGAACAGAGGAAGAGGAGCCGGAAGACATGAAGGATAAGGAAAATGAGAAGGATGTGGTGGAGAGACGAAAGATCAGAGGTGAAATTCTGAAATCTGAATTTTAGGCTTATTGTATCCTAGTCATGAACTTTATCAGCCCTACCTATTTCTATTCTGGTTGTAAACTTACAAGAAAGAGTACACATTAATCTTTTACATTTTCCCGGTTTTAAAATAAACCAAATGTGTCATGTCAGCCATAACTTGCTAAACTTAAATTGAGTTTTTCTTTGGTGTAAAAGAATATATAATGTTAATAATAATAATATTGCAGCTCACTGATTACTTTTCATCACAGATTACAAAAGAACCAGCCTCTCAAAGTACGTGAAACTCTTTGATCGGTTCCTGGACGGACTGGCTTCTTCTTGGAAAGGAGAACTCCTCAAAAAGAGTGGTACGGTGTAATCTTATGAGATTAAATGACGACGGATCAAAATTTGACAGTTGTATTATTTTAGGTCTCATTGATTTTCTTCTTTTTTCCCCTTTTAGATCTTGAGAAAGAATTCTGAACTGGATCAATAATCAGAAAGTGAATAAAACATCTGTTTTATTATCTTCAAATCTGATTGGCAACTATTTTTATAAATTAAACGGGTGTAAATCCTCTTCCTCATATGGGATTTCCTCAATACAATGCCAATTGTATAGTTTCTGTCTGTGTTGCTTCCATTTTTCTAATGTACAGTCTTGTGAGAAATAAATGTGTTACCCCTGCTCCTTGTTTCTTTGGTGTTTGATTGAGAATTTTAGGTTTCCAGATTTAGAATATCCTCTTAAGTCTAGTTAATTTAAGGAAATACAGTTGCTGCCAATGTTAATGTATTACAGCCTGGGCACAATAAATTCTTATTAAACAATAACCAAAAAAATGGACACTATTGATTAAACACAACAAATTAGCAAAAAATGTCAACCAGAACAAATCTTAAAACGTAAACTTTTCTCATATTTTTTGAAATACGTACAGATCTATATCTAGTGTTGTGCAGTACATTCAACAATAAATCGACATTTACGCGATTCATACGCTTTAATAAAACCGTGCTGTGCCTTTAAATAACCCGGAAGTAGAACGCGCGGCTCTAAAGCAGATATTACCGAGTGACCCGGGATAGAAGTTCTCTCTCACAGCCATCTTGGATATAGCGTCCCGAGTCGGTGAGTGTCTCCGCTGACAATCCAACATCATCCGCCCGTTTTACACTTAATCCCGTCTCTTAAAACGGTTCCACGTGTTCAGTTAAAGCTCTGCTGAAACGCTGGTTCAGATATTATTCATTTATCGCCCCGCTGCTATGTGATTGATGCGCAGTTGTGTCACCCGTTACCAGCTCAAAATGGGGGAACATCATGACTCCCGGTTTATACTAGCAGCCTGTCACGGCCGGTGCAGGGTGTGAGGTCTAAGGGAATGAGCTTTACTTGAACTTACAATGGGAACGATTAGTGGAGAAAGTGATGCCATCCTCATTTATTTGGTTTAAAGCTTTCATCCCGTTTTTATCTCTAAACAGTAGTTACGTTAGCTTAGAAGCTAAAGCATGGGCACGGTCACCTGTTCAGCCGGTTACAACAAACACAGCCGATCCATGAATTATTATTATTATGTCTATGAACATTGTGAAACCCATGGCCATAAAGACCCAAATGTTGTTTACTAATATAATAAACCAACTCCCCTTTTGAGCAGTTGGTACCGGTTAGTTTATGGGAAATTAATAAATTAATGCCAAATTTTATCAACTGTAAAAGGGATTGACTGATTACCGATTACTGAGTCATAATAACAGGCCGTACTGAGTATCAGGACTAAACAAAAAAAAAAAAGCCATGATATCACTATTTATTTTTTAACACTTTGTTTGTACTAATAACCCATTTTTTTTCTCTTTCTCTCTCTCAAGCAACCATGCCTGGTGAAGCCACAGAAACGGTCCCAGTCACTGAGCAGGAGATGCAGCAGCCTCAAGTGGAGACTGGTTCGTATAATTCTGACTTCACGCGCCTGGAATAACATACTAAATCAGGGGTCCTTGAACTCTTATAATTTGTGATTTTTGTCAACAAATAACCATCTATGGATGGTTACTTGTTGATTAGAGGATCAACATAGTAGGAATGGATCATTATCTGGCTCATGGATTTGACTCAGCTTGCTACACACTGAGTTGATGTAACAGCTGACAGTTATTTTGACCGTCACTGGCCATTTGTTGGAGCATTTGTAACAGTAGTTGCTACACCAAGGAATGTATAGTGTTGATGCTGCTTGGACCGAGTCATCCAGGACCCCTGTTTTTATTGAAACAAACTCACAATGGAGTGTGGTGACTTGCACTGACAACTGGATTTAGCACACAATGCATGGTGTTCGTTGGTTTTCCCTTTGCACAATAAATCATCCGTTGTCAATAGGTTTTCACCCTATAGTCTTGTTGCTTTTAATTTTAACACACCTTATACTGTTTGTAAGGCAATACATGTGCACATTGCAGTTGTTTGGGGTATTATTATGCTGACAGGTTTGTCAAATTTGTACTTGATAGACAATTCATAACTTCAGAGATCCCACACTTGCCCATGTTTCTTGTGAACCACATTTCATGTAATTAGGCATTGCAATAATGTGGGCATAATTAACTATAAGACATCATTTTATATTTAATCTGGTCTAGTATTCCTTATTCGTTTGTGTACTCCTGCAATTAGTTAGATTACAATCTGATTATTTTATTCATTTGATATCTGTTTAGGTAGGTAATACAGTAATCATATGTGGGTCCAGAAAAATAGGGCATACTGTTACCTGTTTAGATGGGATAGTTCTGGTCTCAAGTGAACTCTGAACTTGTACGTTCGTTATTGGAACGTTATCTGACTGAACTACAACTTCACAAGTTTAGGTTACTCTGTTCTAGTAGTTAGTTGGGCCTTGCATTCTGGGATGCTGCAGAGCACAATAAGGGTACCTTCCTTCAGTATTTTCTTTCTTGGTGCTGCATCAGACACGTCTTTTAAACATGGTATGGTTTACACGTGATCCAACTTATTAAAACACAAACTAAAGGTGAGATACTGAAGTTAAAAATATAATCTTTGACATGGAATCGGCTTACATTGCTTATGTCACGGTTTGACACTGCATGGATCAGCACTTTGTCTTTGAGTGCACCAAACACATTTTATTTTTATTTTGACACTGGTGATCAGCCTGTTCGTGGAACTTCCTCACAAACTTATTTTTTGGTTCTGGCGTGGAGCACAATTTCTATTTCACTTGGGTGTATTCACTAAGCTCTTCAATTTGAGCTCCGCCAACGACTTTATCTTCCTTTTCCCATTACTCCCGTTGCTTTTCTTGCATTAGCCACAGGAGTATTGCCTTCTCCTGAGGTGGCTGTTCCTGCAGGGAACAAAGACACCCCACTGGAGAATCCTCCAGAAACCCCTGTTTCTGCTGAAGTTCTAAGCTCCCCAAAAGAAGCTTGCAGTGGTCACCCAAATGGTGTTGCTGCAACACAAGAACTTGCCAAGCAAACCGAATCGAGTGGTTTGGAGGCAACACCTGTTTCTCAGCAAGAGACAACTGCTGAGCCAGCAGTGTCTTTTGCTGAATTGCCAGTTCCTGTAGAGTCCATGCCTCCAGCTGAGGCTCCAACTGAAGAGGTGCAGAGTCTGGAGTCAGGCGTGGTTGCTGTTGAAAAATCTGTCGACGAAGAAGCTAAGCAGATTTCTGTTGAATCAAAGCCCTCTGGAGAAGAGCTGGAAGCAGTCGCAGAAAAAAATCCTGATGATCCAAAAATATCTGCACCTGAAGATGTCCCTGCCGACAGTGGCGATGGGAAGGTCGTAGAAGAGTGTCCAGGGGCACCTTGCCTGAATCCAGTTCAAGATGAAGTGAATATCGATGTGGCTTCTCAGAAGGAAAATCTTGACAACAAAGAGCCTGTTATTCTTCTTTCCAAAGCCATTCAATCTAAGGGGACGTCCAAATGTGCAGCCCCACCTATTTCTACCCACCCCCTGTCAGGTTGGTTTCTGTGCCATTTTGAAACGGGTTGGGAAACAAGTGGTTACCTGACATCTTGACGCAGTGTTCCCCTTAACGCATCATCGCAGTCATATTTTGAGACAGATGGCAACATTGTCTAAGGCCATTTTTCTGTCTCTGATGCGGTGTCTTTTTGTCATGTGGCTTAATATAGTATTTTGCCTCGCTGTGAAGCAATAGGTGTTCCCTTGGGTTTTACCTCATTTCTGCCACCCTCTGGTTTTACTACTTCACCATTTCCAACTCTTTAGTGGTTTTTAGTGGATATTGTGTGATATTTCATGAAATGTAGTTATGTAAGATGCATCTTCCTCCTAATGTTAGATGCATCCTGGCTAAATGTAGAATGGTTTGTGTGTAAGATGGTAGTTTGTACTGTGCATTTGGAGTGGCAGTTTGCATCAAGCGTTGACGTAAGAAAACTCCTTTTCCTAACCCTAAAAAAGATGGCTGCATCTTGGTTTGTGATCGTTTAATCTGCATGAGTTAAAACCAACATTCCAAAAAAAAACATCGCCAAAAAAAGAAATTAAATAATATTTTTCTATTCAGCTTCACATCCTGCCCCAGCTTCCCAACAACCCCAGGCATCCTCTGGTCCTGCTAAGCCGAAAGGCAAAGATGCCAAGGGTGGGCAGGGTTCCTCCGCCCCAAAGGCTGTCCCTGGCAGAAGAAAACGATCCTCTATGTCTGCTTCTTCTGCCTCACCTACCTCACCAAAATCCACTCCCTCCTCTACCCCCCTGGCACCTGTTCCCTCTCCCCTAGCCGCCTCACCTGCCAGTTCTGCTAACCCAGCTGACCGCTCAGCTCCAAAAGTTGTCAAAGCTGGCAAACATGGAAAAGCTAAGAAAGGAGAGGCGTTTGTGCCAGTCCCAGAGGAGTGCAAGGTCACAGCAGCAAAGGAAAAACCAGTAGAGGCTAGCCCCAAACAAACTGTGGTCGAAGCTAAATCTGTCCCAGCCGAGGCCAAGAAACCCTCAACGGCTGCTGTAAAGCCTGTAGCTGCACCAGCTGCTTTTAAGGTTACCTCAAAGTCTGCTGTAGCAGCACCAGTTTCATTTTCAGATACGGTTGATACTAGTCCTCCAAAATCATTTGAAGTTAAAGCAGCTTCAACAAAAGTTGTTACTATTGTTGCACCTGCTGATGACGAGCTCCCTCCTCTTATCCCACCAGAGAAGTCACTTACAATGCCTTCATTTGTACCCCCTGTTGAGAAAGAAGGCAAAAAACATAATGCAGCCGATAATGATAAACCAGCACCCGCTAAAGCTGCTAAAACAATTCCCAAGGCTAAACCTGTCCCTACTGAAAGTGCTAAGGCAGCAGCAGCTAAGGTTGCATCCCCAAGCAAACCTGCTCCTGTGGAAGCCCTTAAACCAGTTGTTGAGGCAAAGGCTGCATCTGTTGAGGCTGCTAAGCCAGCTACCAAGGCCAAAGCTGTTCCTGTTGAGGCAAAGCCAGCTGTTGAACCTGCACCGGTTGAGGCTGCTAAGCCGGCTGCCAAGCCCAAAGCTGTTCCTGTTGAGGCCAAACCTGCTCAGGCTAAGCCAGTTGATAAGGCCAAACCTGTCCATGTGGAAGCTAAGCCAGCTGTTGAGGCTGCTAAGCCTGCTGCCAAGGCCAAAGGTGCGCATGTTGAGGCTAAGCCAGCTGCCAATGCCAAAGCTGTTGCTGTTGAAGCCAAGCCAGCTGTTGAGGCTAAGCCAGCTGTTGAGGCCAAGCCAGCTGTTGAGGCCAAGCCAACCGTTGAGGCTAAGCCAGCTGCCAAGGCCAAAGCTGTTCCTGTTGAGGCCAAGCCAGCCGTTGAGGCTAAGCCAGCTGCCAAGGCCAAAGTTGTTCCTGTTGAGGCCAAAGCTGTTCCTGTTAAAGCTAAACCAGCTGTTGAGGTCAAAGCTGTTCCTTCAGAGGCTAAGCCAGCGGTTGAGGTCAAAGCTGTTGCAGCTAAGCCAGCTGTTGAGGCTAAGCCAGCTGTAGTGGCTAAGGCTGTCCCTGAAAAGGTTCCTAAACAGGTTGAAGAAACTAAAGTTGCTCCCGCTAAGGTTGCAGATGTCAGGTCCGCCCCCGTTGAGGTTGTCAAGCCAGCTGCAGGACCTAAACCAGCTGCAGCTGAGGTTACAAACACAACTCCTGTGAAGGCTGCACCTGCAGAGGTTGCCAAGCCTGCCGAACCTCCCTTAAAGCCTGCTCAAGTCGAGCCTGCGGTTCCTGCCCCAGCTCCCCGTAAACTCACATTTGCTGAGGCAGTTGCAAAACCAGCCCCAGTTAAACCTGAGGTTGAGGCTATCAGTACAACTCCTTCTGAGCCCATTTCTTCACCTAAACCTGCCCCCACACCTGCTAAAACACCCGCCAAGGTGGAGCCTGTGATCAAGAACGATGAGGGTATTTTCCACTTTCTTTCCTTTTCTCTGCCATCTGTTTTTCCAACTGTCACTTCTACCTGGATATTACTGAGATTCTTAGACATGCCATTCTCCAAGGTCATTAATAACGATAACAGGTTTTTTGTATGCATTTACCTGAGATGCTACTGGATCGTCCACATGAGTTATGGAACAATTCAGTTGTTGTGTACTCGTAGTACTAAAGCACCATGTGCTTATGTGCTCATATGTCTAATGTCAGTTTTTATTTAGTTGGTAAAAATGTTGGTCGGGAAAAATCACTTCTCGACACACAGATGTACTACACTGTGGTCTGGATTTGAGGTCAAAAGGCTATAGTCATTCTGAGTTTGCGCAGGTTTGAGTTCAGGCAATACAAATTCACCTTGTTCCATACATTTGTTCCCCAGGAATGATGCATCTCAGTTCAACGCTGCAGTATTGTGAATTGATCTTGTTTCCTGTTGGCTGCTGTAGGATCTGGCACCGAGTCCGACAGTGACGACTCTGTCCCTGATCTGGAGGAACAGGACTCTGCACAGACGCAGACACAACAAGCTCAAGTGAGTGTTCAGTTTGAACTTTGATATCGGACAAAACCAAACATTGGTTGGCTATGTTGAAAGTTTTGAGTAGATGTGGTGCGTCTCTTGACTCTTCCTTGATGATTGAAACAGTGACTTTCGTTCTTCTGAGAATACTGAAGCCAGCCTATCTGTCCTGAGAAGAGAAAATCTTAAAACCAGTGCTTAGCGTCAGACATTTTTTGCTCTAGAATACTCCTATTGATGTGTATGAATTTTCTCTCCTATAGCTCGCAGCAGCCGCCGAGATCGACGAGGAACCCGTCAGCAAAGCCAAACAGAGCCGCAGTGAAAAGAAAGCACGAAAGGTAATTGCTTGACCAAAGTTTTTTTAATTTGAACCATATGCTTATAGTTGCTTTGCGTTGGTCATAATTGGCCAGGTGTGAAAGATGAATTCCTTCTCTTGCAGGCAATGTCAAAGCTTGGTCTCAGACCGGTAACGGGAGTCACCAGGGTCACAATTCGCAAATCAAAGAACATCTTGTTTGTCATCACCAAACCAGACGTCTACAAGAGCCCCGCATCAGACACATACATCGTCTTCGGTGAAGCTAAGGTACGAATGTCTCTCCTTGAGGTGTCGCCTTGCGGTTATACTTCACCTAATGTCTTGACTGTTCTTTTAAGACACTAAAAGGGTTTGGTCCAAATGTGAGAAAATGTCCTCCGCTTAAATCTCACCGTCATGCTTTGCTGTCTCTCTCGCGCCCCAGATCGAAGATCTTTCCCAGCAGGCCCAGCTGGCTGCCGCAGAAAAATTCAAGGTACAGGGAGAAGCTGTATCGAACATCCAGGAAAACACTCAGACGCCCACAGTACAGGAGGAAAGCGAAGAAGAAGAGGTTAGATATGCTTTTACGAAAGTCAAGATAAACGCAATATTATTATTTTTTAAATTTTTACGAGAAGAGGTTTTACAAATTGTGGCCCCCGTTTTTACAGGTTGATGAGACCGGAGTGGAAGTCAAGGACATTGAACTCGTCATGTCACAAGCCAACGTGTCGCGGGCGAAGGCTGTACGCGCCCTGAAAAACAACAATAACGACATTGTCAATGCTATTATGGTAAGATATGAGTGATTTGAATGATTATTTTTAACATACCATTTCAGTTTGCTCTGATTACGTGTGTGGAGAGCTCTTCGGTGATGATTAACACAGTGACTTTCGTTCTTCTGAGTCTACTGAAGCCAACATTTCTGTCCTGAGAAGAGATGAACTCTCTTGAATGGGGGGGATTTTTTTATTTATTTCTACACTAATTTTTTTGTTTATTTTTTCTCTTTGCAGGAGTTGACAATGTAATGGGACCCTGTCAACGAGAGTTGAAGAAATGTTGCTGATTTAATCTAAGCTCGTTTATACAATTTATACCCAAGATGGAATTAAAGTTGTGGCTTGATAAAATGATACAATTGTGTTTGTTTTCATTGGGGCTTTGGTTGTGGGTTATTTGCTTGGGGGAGAGGACCGGTGTTCCTCAATGGGATAATTGCAAATATATACCATTTTGTTAATACCCCGATATTACCCTTTTGATGCCAACAAGAGCTCAACCAATCGCAGCTGTCGACAGTGCTATTGCACTGTGGCAATTGTGACGAAATGCAATAAATCCAGGCTTATAACACGAGTGAAAAGGCTTATAACACGAGTGAAAACAGGTCTGTGTCGATTCAAAATGAAGGTGTTGTTATGACCGTGTCTTTAATTGCGATAGTCTGCTGTTTTCACCAGGCACACCCTACACCCACAAAGGTACTTTTATTTAGAAATGTAATGTTTCCTCCCATCACATGATTTGCGTCACTGTTACCAAAGGCTGCCTGAGATTCTTCTCACTGGCTCTGCTCCCAGCATGGCTGCACCCATCCTCTACTCTGCCTCCCTCATGTTTTAAGCACTTTGGAAACCATATAGGCCTGGAGCCCTTACTTTGAATTTGTGAGGAATGCAAACGTGTTTAGTTTTCAATGAAACCGCTAAAGAATATGAATGTGTTTTTAAGCTAGTAATGTCGTTGAATCATGAACATTGTTCAGAGGAAAAAGATCTCAGTTGAAGGCGTGAACCTACAAGCATCATTTTGTGGCATCAAATCTAATACAAGGATTGATTTGGAAACATGAAGCTTTCAGTGCACATAATTAAATTATAAATAAACTATTATAATGTATTTCCTTAATAGTTCATTTAATATTTAGCCAAGCAACCGAAGAAAAAAAACATAACACTATTTTAGGTGGAACAAAATTCTAAAAATCATTCGCTATATATACAAATGTCGATCGTAGCTTATAGGACACTATTCATACAGATCCTGAAAGTAAAATTGAATGTCTATTAATCGTTTCCATAATTTAGGGGGCACCAGGAAAAATCCCCCACCTTTAATAAACACCATCTTCCAGTTTTGACTAAATTTAAAAACAAATCATTTAATCTTAACTTTGGTACGTAAATACTACATTTGTAATGCAAATATGATGCTTACCAATGATTACACCTCTAAATGTGTGTATATATATATACACAAGCTAAACAAATAGTGTAATTAAATATGATCTTTTGTTTATTATGATGGTGAATTGAGGCACGGATGAGTTTAAGCTGATGGTTGCCTCCTTCACTTCAGCGGCAGCTGCGGCTCGAGGCTCTAGAAACGTCCATCACGCTCCAGCTGCGTCAGCGGCGCCATTCACAGCCCGAGTTACGCCACGAGTTACGGAGCAGAGAGGCGTTAGCACTGGCGCTGAGCTTGAGTGTGTGTCTGTGTGTGTCCGCGAGCGTGTAGGCAGCCCTCTTTTGTGTTCGCAGGTTTCATCCTTCTTCTCACAGGACTGTGCGACCAGAGGAGTCCGAAACTCACCCCAGGCTTAAACATGTAAGTTGTAGAAAGTTGGCTCTGTGGCCGCTCCGTTAGCCGCCTCACAACATGCTTTCGCCATGGCGGGAGCTTGGCCTCCATTCAGCGCACCATGAGCTAACGGAAACTTGGCCCGGAGTGGATCGGGTTAAATGGCCCACTTTAGCACCGCGGCTCTACCAGCAGAACCGGGTTCACGCCACCGCACGGCTACTTTCACCCGAGCTTCGAGTCAGGTGCACCGCGTGGCTTCGTTGACGGAGCTGCTAATGCGAGCGGTGCTAGCTTAACTAGCATGGTGCCCATTGATGACCAGATTAGCCGCTGCGCCTCGCGTCACGATGTCGTTGCTTAAAATATAAATCAGCGGTGATAACGAACTACGAGGGTGTAACGTTCATACAACACGTGTTCTGCCGTTAGTTTGCGCTTAGATCATTTGTAACAGGATTTTGTCTCACGAGGCCATCACAACAATGCATAGAGAAGAAAAAAAAGGACGGAGGTATCATTATAAATATAAATGCAATTGTCTTTGTTAGTCGTAACTACATGAATTTATATAAATATAGAGGTCAGTGAGTTTTGGTTAGTTCATCGCGCACATGTGGCTGTGGTGGAGATGTACTCGTATGGTTCCTGTTAAAGTGTTGGAAAAATCCCAATATCATTTTATTTTATTTTTTCCATTGGGGCATAACGATGGATTGTTCCTTGCTCCTCTAATATCCTGCAGCAAGTTACTACTTGTAAAGTAAGACTTTAACCTGTGGTGATGTCACGTCTCATGGCGTCTCCCATCGAAACTGGCCAGAACCTGAAATGATAGTCTTAATATCCTTTGTAACCAATCACAAGTCCGGTTAGAGAAATACATGGATTTGAATTGGGACATTTTCTTTCAGGGGTTAAGAATCATCGATTGCCTGTTATTAAAGTAGTTTGTAATTTATTTATTTATTTATATGCTATTTATCTATAATAATATTTTCTGTACTGCTGTGGATCAACTCGTTTATTAAGGAGACGCCAAATGGTATGGCTTATAGATATATATGTGTGTGTGTATGTTTATGAACGTATGTATATATATATATATGTATGTATGTAACCCCTAAAACCTCTTGTTAAAATGACTTGCTGTAACTGGATGCTTTGTGGAAACCTGATACATGAGCATTTTAATGGCGGACCTTACCTGGACACCTGTCAACCACACAGATGTTCTTTTGTTTTTTTTTCCTGTTGCATGTGATGGGTAGAAAAGATGTTTCAACTTCATGTTACCGTTCTTTTTTTGGACAAACTAGTTTTGCATTAGCCTTTGTTGATATGTTGGTCTTCTGTGTTCACAGGCATCCAGCAACTGCCAAGTGGTACGACAGGAGGGACTCCGTATTTATAGAGTTCTACGTAGCAGACAGCAAAGATGTTAAAGTCACTTTTGATAAAACAAAGTTTGGTTTCAGGTATGTTTTCCTCACATACACACTAACAACTCAATGTTTAAATATACTCAGATTTTTTTGTTCTTGCTTTAAAATGATGCTGGTTCCACTTGAACTTAGTCAAACAGATTTAGTTAACTTCCCAAGTCTTTTCTCTAGTTTTCTGCTTGGTGAATTTGTCTTAGTCCAAAAATACGTTCTTTCTTTCCACAGCTGTCTTGGAGGAACTGACAGTGTCAAACATGAGAACGAACTGGACCTCTTTGACGCAATCGATGAAAATGTAAGTCACTGCCCAGAGTAGCAAGGTGTCCAAATCAGTGTTTTGATGAAAGGTTGGGTTACCAATGTTGAGGATGCCTGTTGATTGTTGTGCTGTTAGTAGATACGGTTAATGACAGTTGCCCTGAGGAAATCTGTTTCCAGTTAAGAGGCTTTACTGTGTCTCACCTCGTCCTGTGGTCGAGTATTAATGCCCCTGCTGCTGACTGGCTACATTAGATATTAGCCAATTAGCAACAAAGTAGCAGAATTTGACTTCTTATTTTTGTATTTATTTTATTTTACTAGTTTTATTTTTAAAGCATGTATCCTCTGCAAAATATTATAATTCAACATTTAACCAGTACAGTGAATAGGACTGTGCTGAAACTGGCTCATTCACTATTGTTTTTTTTTATTCTGCAGGAATCCAAACACAAACGGACAGATCGCTCAGTGTTGTGCTACTTACGAAAAGCACAGCCAGGGAAGGCATGGCCGAGGCTAACGAAAGAGAAGGCAAAGGTCGGCTATACACAGACAAAACATCATCGTTACATTTAACAGACACTTTGTATCATAACTTTGAAATGCAATACAGTTGACAGAAAAACAAAGTTGATGCACAAAAGTGGAATAATTAGAATTCCTATATTGTCGATTTCGATTTTGTTTACACAGATGAGTTGGCTCAGTGTTGACTTCAACAACTGGAAAGACTGGGAGGACGACTCAGAGGACGAGTCAATGGTCAACGCCAATCCACTCAGCGATGTAAGCATGTTGGCAAGATTTATAAATCCACTCATTTATTCATAAATCCTTTGAAAGGCTTTTTAAAGCAATTAAGACCCTGTTTGAAATTGCACGATAGGTCTGTTGGATTTTATCCGTTCATTTGTTTCATCTGCTCTCCGATCGCAACCCTCAAAAGACAAGTGACGGAGATGAGTTAGTGATATAAATAATAGTGCCAATGGTCATGGATGCAATATTAGGTATTTACAAGTAAGATTTGTGCATCGCTACACCCTAAGGTGTTTCATCTCCACCGTGTAAGTATAGCGGTCTGCAGAGAGGATTATTTGCTGTTGAAAGATGTGAATGATATAAGTTATAAATTAGCGTGTATGTTTTTAATGAAGAAAATGTAAGGATGGCAGCATTAACACTATTGGTGCAATATTTACAGCTGATGAACAACATGGGAGGCGGGGAGGAAGACCTAGATCTAGAGGGTCCAGATGACGTAAGAATCCTTTATTTTTGATATCATTTCATATAAAAACTGTTCGGGATGCATATGAGGCCATCTGTCTCTAATGTTTGTGTTTTCATTTTTTCCACTTTTTATATTTTCAGGATGACTCTGCAGATAGTGATGATGAAAGTAAGTGTTTACAATAACACCAATTACCTCTCTGTATAATGGTGATGATCCGTTTAGAGGATGTCTGCCTGAGGGAATGGAACACTGAATGTTCTCTCGTTTACTTTCAGAAATGCCAGATTTGGAATAGAAGACCGCAAGACTCTGGAAATAAAATGGAAGAACAGAGGGCAAGAGGAATCTTAAACAAATGTATATCTTACAATTGAAGGCAGTGGCAAACAACTGTACATAAAAGTCAGTAGTCCTATTTAAATCCATATTCTCAAACTCATGAACGATCAGTCCACTGAAGGTTGATATGCATGGTATTGTACAGAGCAGCTATCTCCACTTCCATTTGCTGTACTGCACCTTTTGGGTATCTTGTTTAAATGTTCAATATTACAACCAAGCACACATTATGTGTTGAAAAAGCTGTATAGTTGTCCTCAACTGAGCAATATGTGTTAAGAGATTTACAAATTGTTTTCAAAAGAATGGCGATTTAAAATGATTAGGGCCCACCTTTTCCCAATGTTGTGGTTTTAAGTTGGTAGACCAGTGTGTTTTTTTTCTTCTCATGATTAAAAGAAAAACACTCGATGTGTACATCAAAATAATTAGATGCATTTACTGATTGGGTTCCTCTCAAGCCTTCCATGTGCTGTGAATTAGATATCCAGGAAGCCAGTCTCTGTTTCCGTAGCTTAACCTTCCAGCTTACATGTTTCCCTTTACTTCTTGTTTAATGTTTGTAAAATTGAAAATTCCGACATCATTGAAGAAATATTTACATCTTCCCAGTGATTACATACTCCAGTAATCTGAATGAATTCCACATATTAAGTATCTTAACGGCTCCTCCCTCCATACGCACCTAACACGCGCGCTCACGTTAGATTGCGGAAGCAAGGTGAATTTGTTTCATATTTGTTTCAGAGGTGTGACACTTATTTGAGCCTCAGCATTGTGTGGTTTGTTGCTACTCTACAGGTTCATTTAGATTAGGTCCTCTGGTGAGGGAGTGATGGAACGATACGGCGACGTGTAATGACCAAATTAAATTTGCACTGTCAATAAAATGTAAGGGGAGACTAATAGTGCTGAATTACAGTGGAACTTCTTTTTTTATTGTCTACATCTTTCTAATAAACTGTTTAAGAATCATTTTAAATGCCTGTTTTTGCGTATGACTTGACGCGCGATCTACTCAATTGACTTTTCATACAGGGTTTGTCTAATTTTCCAAAGAAGGATTATTGTTTTTACATAAAGGTGTGGCGGTGGTTGACTGTACCACAATGTATTCTGTGTCATGTTTCCCAGTAGGATCTGTGACTTAGTCAGAAATATATTAGGTTTCATCAGTTTACCTTTCTAAATCTTATAGTGTTATGTTTTTTTTTAACCATCTAAAGCACGTCAATGTTTTGCTGTAATGGCACTGAAGTTTGAATTATGTTCTTTAAAAATTCTTCATATTTCCAGATCATCCATGTTGGCTTATATATATTTAAGTGATCTAACTTGTGGAGTATTTCTACTTGAGTACGTTTTTGTCATCCACAACGGAACGTGGATTTGTCGGCGTTAGGACCCAGAGAGGGGCAAGGCTCCTCGGCCCAGAGTATTAACATACTTCCTCTGAGAGGCCTCTTTTCCTTACATTTCCTACAATGTGACGCTAAAGAGCAAAAGCAGCTTCCTGTCGTCACCACGAGGCTCATTAAAATAAAACACGACATTTTACTTTCCTTATAACTCATATTGACTTATATTAAAATTGTGTTTTTGGAGCAAAATCCCTCAAATCTGTGATCAGTAGTTCATAAAAAACCACATGCTCAAGTGGTTAGTGCAGGAAAAGCAGCGTATTCATTTATTTCGCCTCCATTAAAAAAAGCATTCTACACAGTAAAAAAAAACAGTTATTCTACTCTATAATTTTTACTCAACATGTAATTAAAAAACTACTCTCACTAACTTTTCAGATTAAAATGTAAAGGTCGGAAATGAGAATCATCATTTATTCTTTATTTTCTAATAAATAAGCAATGTGACAGTATATAATAACATGCACTGCGCTGCACGTGTATAATGGGAGTCATACTGATAATAATCTAACAATATACAATTGTATGCACAACCATAAAGATGTACGTTTTAGATTTGTTTTTGCATGTTAATGCAGAGTTGCCTTTTACTTAACGAACTTAAAAAGTGATGTGCTGAATGCAGACATGAATGTACTGAAGATGTTAATGATGTTGAGGGCGTGATGGCTAAAATGGGTTGAAGAATGCGGAGGCAGTTGAACTGTTGTTGTGGAAACAGCTTTGATCCAGAGAGAACACAGCGCGAATGCTGCTTTGCTAAGAATGCTTCGGATCCACAAGGTGGAATATTTCAAAAAGTAACAAAGTTGAATGTGGGCATTAATATCCTATGTTCCAGGCGTTGAATGGTTGAAGTTTGCCGCCGCAGCCCGAGTAACATAATAATCTATGGTGGCGGGATGATCGTGATAGTTGTCGGTGCTTTGTTGTGAAGTGTCACGAGGAAAGGTGACCGGATGTGTGCGGGTTTATCGTGTGCTTGTTGACACCGCTCGCCCTGTTCTGTGATCATGGCTGCACTGGACCACACCAGCCATGTTTGCTAATTTAAAACCCAAAGGTTAGGGACCCGTGGTTTATTATTTAATTGTTGAGCCATCTTCACCCACGTATCTGTCCGGAAGAAGGCTTGGAAGCATCTGCTCCTTCGCCGCCGGAGGACTAAAAGGTTTGGAAAGCTTTGCGTGAGAGATCGGTGAAAGTTTGGATGGTGGCGGTGTGGGAGAATGATGCTCCGCATAGAGAGAGAGAGAGAGAGAGAGAAAATGTCTTGTGTGCGTGCGGCGTAAACAATGTAACTTCATACGGCTGCTAGCTAACGTTAGCGCGTGAACAAAAGGGGGGAGCACGCCTCCATCTGTTAACCAACCGTGTTAGCTCCGGTCCTCTCATCTCCACCGGTTCATTTTCACTCTCACATCCGCCTCCGATGGGCTCAATGGATCCAAAGCAGCCCGGTGGCGGTACCTGCTGCTCGGCTATCGGCTAACGACGCAGCTTAAAGAACCACACTCACTCCGGGTAAACATTAAGGGTGCTATCTAGCTAGCGATCTGGCTAGCGTGCGTTGGCTATCGTCTATTGTGATGCTGTAGCGGAATAACCTTGGAAGTGTGGCGGTGAATGTTTATGTCTGGTTCTGTGCGTTAAAGTAACCGATTTGTTTCATATTTAAATGTGTTATACGTACAGCAAACAGCTGGTTAGCACCGGTCCCAGTGGCGCTTTAAAGTAAAGCGGTCTTTCCGAACCCACAGCTAACGCCGCGTAGCTAACGCGGAGCAGGCTGCTCTTGTTTCGGCCTTCCTGGTTGAATTAGGAAATCAAGTATTCATAGATGGCCACTTTGTGTTACGGAGGTATGTAAGTGTTAATGTGGTCTCACTTCCCCGGGCCTCGGCAGCACACTATTGCCGATAGCACCCCCCCTCCCTCCCCGTGTTCGTCCGCCGGCTACGGCGGAGAATGAGTGGAAACCTTGGCCGGAGCATTTAAAGGCAGATCGGGCTTAGCAGCGTCTCATCAGCGCTAATGATGAGCGACTACCGTCATATTCCGGGGATCCATTAAGGCTCGCCCGGGCCTGGCATCGTCATCATCATATACTGCCGCTGCTGCGACATTTTGATGTTGTTGTTGGCTCGAAATGGAGCAGTCACACGCTGCACTCAGCCGAATCATTGAAGATCTTTCGACGGGTAGAAAATGTACGTAGCGTAGCGACGTATCTACGGACCTGCATGGAAAATAAACCCACAATGATTTAAATAATGCAGCTGTGACTTATACGGTGATCGCACGTTCACGTCTAAAACTTCCCCATGTGTGATACTGTGCAAGAGCAACTGGAAATCTGGAACTGATGGGTGTGTGTTTTATTTTTGCTTTTTCAGATGGAGTCCAACAATCATTTCAACTACGGCACCCACTCCTCAACAAACTCAGGACTGAAACTCTCCTCAGGGGATTCTCTTTATACCAACGGCTCCTCCATGAGTTTTCCTCAGCAGGGGAAGAGTGAGTCTCATCGTGACCCCTGACCTCTTTGACCCAACATCGCACTTACGCAGACGCTAATCCAATTTTCATTTGACTTGTGTTCCCAACAGACATGAACGGCGAGATTAATGTGAATGGCACCACTACTGTACTCGGCTCTGGTGTGGCCGGTTCCCACCCACCGACGGCTCCGTACCCACACATGAGCAACCACCACCAGAGCAGCATGGGCTACGACTACCTGTGGGGGGGCAACCCTCAGTACGGCCCAGCCCTGGGCACGTCTCCAGGCCACGGGATGCACCAGAAGCAGCCTACGCCCGGGATGGTTCAACCTCAGTCACAGCACCACTTCCAGGGACACGGACAGTACCAACCCAATGGGGGTATCGAGAGCTCCCACCAGCCCCCCGGCCCACCTCTTACTGGGAGTCAGTACTGGAACAGGAGTAACCCTGGCCCCCCGCAGATTGGGTATAATGCCCACAGCATGTATGGGACCTACCAGAGTCAGTCACATCCTGGGATTACACCGTCGCAGCATCACCAGCAGCAGTCCCTACAGCCTCCGTCACAGCCGCACCTCCAAACCCACCGTAACCCGCACCACCACCATCAGCAACAGCAGCAGCAGCAGCAGCAGCAGCAACACCACCACCACCAGCAGCAGCAGCAGCAGCAGCAGCAGCAGCCGCCGCCACCGCTGCCGCAGCAGCATTACGGCCTGATGCCCAACGGGATGCCCTACTACCAGCATCAGCACCCAGCCCTGCCGTCTCCACAGCCGCAGCAGTCGCAGCCTCAGGGCCAGGCCCAGCTGATGCCACCGGCCCCCCAGACCTTCACACCTCCACGTGGCAGCCCTCAGCAGCACGTTTTAGGCCACGCGGGAGCCGGAAGCCCTCTCGCTGTGGGGATGAGCTCCTCAACAGTGGGGTCACCATCAACAGCGCAGGATAGTGGATCACCCAAGGGCCACAACAGGGATAGCAGCAAGTCGTCTGTCGTGCAAGGTGACTACTCTATTTTCTATTGGCATGTGTGATCTTTTCAGTCCTTTTGTGTCTCCCCAGTTTTTAAAGTAAGTCATTACTTTTACAGATAAAATGGTTAGTTGTGCATTTCAATAGTCCTGGCTTTATTTCCTCATAAATCAAACTGTGTTTCAGATACTTTACAATTTCCTTCTTCCTCTTTGGCCATACTCAACCTTGCCCATGGCCTGGTTTCATTATATGGCATCTGTTCAGTTATACTGATGACATACATTTTGTTACAAAGCCAAAAGACAGAGAATAGTTTTTTCATGGTTGGCCGTTTAGATTGATAAATATTTTATATATTGTATATATTTTTAATATATTGAATATGTTAGTTTTGGCTCAGGTTACTTTTTACAGAGTAAACATGATAATGGTAAAAAAAACAATATTTCGATTAAACCTTATTTAAAATAATTTCTATTTGTACACCTTGATAATGAATGTGTGATACTAGGTCAGCACGTCATGCCTAATAATGGGGTAGCTCCAATATTATACCAGCTGATGTCACTGTTTCACTATGTCCTGCAGTGTGTGCTACATTTAAATCAACTGTTGGTTCCTATGGATATCTAATGCCTCCTGTACATTTTTTACCTGTGTTATCAGTACATCAGAATGAATTATCAGTGATCAACATGTAAGCAGCATCTTTGCTGTAAAATGACAATTTTTAGAGTTTTATTTTTTCTGCAGGACTTGATAGGTCCTTGTTTATACATTACTTTAATTCAATTGAGAGATTACCACTGCCTCTATGATCCTTTACCATGTGCTGCAGTGTAGCCTTAAAGTGGCTTGGCCAGTCAATGTTTCCACGTTGGCGTCTTTCAAATTTAATCAACCATTAGAGTATTTTGTTAGCCCAGTCTAACTCGCATGACTGTCTGAAGGCCGCCGTAACAGGTGACGGTACAAACGAGGAGATAAACTTGTGACCAATGAATTAAATTGTTTTGAATAACATCTGTTTTGTGGTTTGACTATTAACCATTTCTTTGATTCTCTTTCAGGGCATACAAGGGAAGCTGTCAAGGACGTGGACACGAGCTTCAATGGCAGTGAAAGGTCCCAGGGGTTATCCAAACCTTCTGCGGCACCCGTGGGAAAGACGAGTGATTATCCGACGGGTTCTGACCAGCTCGCAGCCCAGTGTCCGGAGATGGCGTCTCTTGTCCGCGATGCGGCGGCTAATCCACCTCCCCTGCTGTCATCTCAGCTCTCTGCCTCGTCCTCCCTTGCAGCTCCGGCCGTCTCTGGATCTCCAGAGTCTCCGTCAGAAATCTCAGCACCTCCCAGTCCCAGGCTTTCCTCGCCTCCCCTTTTGACAAAAGGCCCGAAACCCCTCCCTTCTGCTCTGACTGACGTGGCCCCTTCCGGATGCAAGAATATTGCCGCAGGGTCCTCGTCCTCTGCCCTGTCGGCCTCACCTCTAAAGTCGCCTTCACCTGTACATTCAGCCAGAAGTGAAGCTAGACCTACCACAGAGTCCGAGACCAATAATTCTCCTTTGCCCCGTACAGCTTCTGGACCTAGTACGGCGGCATTCGCGTCTGACATAATGTCCACGTCTTCTTACTCGGCGTCTGCACCCATCTCGTCCCTTCAGCAGATGGTTCAGGGGTCCGAGGCGTATTGCTCGCCCAACGCATCTGGATCTCAGCATGAAAGGCCAGGTCCCCCTAAACTGAAGCCTGCCTCTTCCTCTGTGGGGTCAAATTATTCATCAGCTGGTCTGGTACCATCTCAGTCAACATCAGCGTCGTCTCTGTCACCGTCTCCCTCAGATGGCAGTCGACCATGGGAACCGTGGCCCCATCACCACAAGCGCACTCCTCCAGCTGTTGATACAGGTGTTTCCACTGCCTCTGCAGCATCACCCCCAGGAGAGCTGAATGTACTCTCCCCTGCTGCCGATGAAAGTCCTCCAGTCCAACCTCTGCCCGCCCTACCTCTTCTAACCACTCGAGCCTCCAGGACTGCACCCGTGTCCGCCCCTCTTGCCTTGGTGTCTTTACCTCCTGTAAAAGGTATGTCCTCGGGAGTCGCCCAACGTTCAGACCGTGAGCTTCATCCGCCGAGCGACAGTCCTCTTCACGCGCTAAAAAAGTTGTCTCCCGAGCGCCACAGTCCTCGTGAGGACAGGGAAGCGTTGGGTCCTGAAAGAAATGGAAAAGCAGAGGAGCACCTCCCTCAGCCCGATTCAACACGGAAGATGGAAGCAACCGAGTCAAATAAATCCTCCTCTGATCTTCCTGGGAAGCCTTTGCAGACCACAGGCGCTACTGATCCAATGGCCAAGAGGAGACGGGACTTTGAAAAGCACCGCAGTGACACCTGTGGGACGGAGGCGGAGCAGAGTCCGCGTGGAAATTCCCCACCGCTTCACAGCACGAGGGAAGAACGCGACTCTTCGCAGGCTGCCTCTGGATCTGAAGACCGCTCGACACGTGACACCCCTTCAAAAAGCCAAGGCAGCTCTTTCTTTGAGAGGACGTCTTCTTTGGATGGTGACAGCTCCTGCATGGACGACTCCGCTCACTTTGACAGCTCTCACCTGAGGAAGGACACGTCTCAGCTTGACACCACCGCCCACACAGACGGGGAGCCGTCTTTTGCCTTTGACACCACCAGAGAGAGCATTTTCGCGATGAGCTCCAGACACGACACGCTGGACTCCACCAGGGAAAGGGAAACCTCCGAGGCAGAAGACACAAGGAACAGATACGGAATGGCCGGGGAATCTACGTTGGAGTCTTCTCTGAACAGCAGCGCTCGGACGGGAGAGCCCTCTGTCGACTCAGGTGAAGTTTCTTTACCCAGAGTGGTCATCAAGTTGCAATGAAAAGCTCGTGATCATTTTTCATCACCAAATTGAGTCACATTGGTCATTATCCTTCTGTATCATAGTGTATATGTGTTCTTTATACTCACTCAATTAAATATCATCTTTTATTAGGGCCTGAAGCAGAGTGGGAGACCAGAGGACATGATACACCGGACAAAGCCGGGCCTAAAAGCATAAAGACCACGGTGGATGAGTCGATGACTCTGCCGAGTTTCAACATGAGAGATGAGAACTTCATTGCATTCAGTACCCCCGTAGCGAGCCCTGCTGTGCACCCGTTGCAACCAATAACTGATCCGACTGTGTCAGCCGCTGGTGGACAAATGAAAACCCCAGGAAAACCCCGCAAACCACGAACTCCAAAGACAATTTGGAGTAAAACCCCAGGTATTGATTTAAAAAAAAAAAAAAAAAAAGTTTAAGTTTACTTTAAAAGAATATTTGATTTTACGTAAACTAATTATTCTTGTCTTTTTTTCTTTTTTTATAACCTTTTATTCAGTTCCCGAGGAGGCCAAGCGGAAGCCTCGGGCTCGCACTCCGAAAGTGGAGAAAATCAAGTCTGATGTAGTGGAAGCCAAGGAGCAGGGGCCCACAGGCAGGAAGAGGAAGAAGTCCCTGAAAGTGGATGCAAAAGAAACACTGGATGCATCTGCAGCAGAGGCCGGACCTCAGGCAGAAGAGGTCGACTCCATCACGGCCACAATTGAAGCCGTTCTGGCCAACGCTTTAGCGTTCGTCCCGGCAGCGGAGAAGCCCAAGAAGGCCAAAAGAGTCAAGAAACAGGACCAAGAAGGAAAACCTGCAAAAGCCACCAAACTCGCCGCTGATGCGACCGCGGAGGATGTTGAAGAAAATGATGACGACAGTTCAGGTGAAAAAAAGAAAAAAATAAAAAATAAGGAGTATAATAGAGGTGCTAATCATGTTAGTGCATTATTTATTTATTTATTTAAATATGTCACAATGTGAAATATCTAAGCCCGGGTGCTTGCATTTTTCCCGACAGGTGAATCAAACAGGCGAAGGGTTGCCACAGAGGAGCAGGTCAAGTTCCCGCTTACGCATGGGTATTTATACACAGCTTTTCATTTTCAAATCCTTGTTATGGTTTTTAAATGTTTTGGAAAGAAATGCCCAACTCTAGATTGTTTTGTTTTTTTCGTTTCAACATGCACCATCACACAAAATAGCAGGAATTTAATAATGAACCCCTTTCTCATAGGTGGAAGAGGGAGATTCGGGTGAAGAAGACGGAGGACCGCATGAAGGGGGAAACCTGGTATTACACCCCTTGTGGACGGAGGATGAAGCAGTTTCCGGAAATAATTAAGGTACATTTGAAAGTGCTGAAATCATACAACATATGGGTTTTCAATCAATAACCATTATTTATTTATTTTTATATTTCTTGCTGCCCTGCCATCTCCTTATTGCTTTGCTCAGTACTTGAAGAAACACACAGACGGCGTGGTCACCAGAGAACATTTCAGCTTCAGCCCACGCATGCCAATCGGAGACTTCTACGAAGAGAGAGAAACTCCTGAGGTCCGTTCCATTTATTTTAATTTTTTTTAACCGCTATCAAGTCACATTGCGCACTTCATAGAGGGGCCAATCTGACAAATGTATCTGCCGTGTGATTTTTAAACGTACGTTAAACTTTTAAATTATTTTTTATCCTAATAATGGATGGATCCACGCCAGTGTTCCAGTTTAAGCCATGCCATTTTAAAGTTTTCAGAAAGGTGGAGAATAAATGTGGGTCATTCGTTGTTCTCTACCACAGGGTGTGAAGTGGGCCCTCTTGGCTAATGAGGAGGTTCCCTCTATGATCATGGCCATCACCGGCCGGAGAGGTCGACCTCCAAACCCAGATAAGGAGAAGCCCCGCAGAGTTCGTGCCCCGAAGGGGGCGCAGGCCCGCCGGCCCGGCAGACCTCCCAAACCCCAGATGATCGACCTCCTCAGCAAAGTTGATGCCAAGTTGTTGAATCGACTTGAGGCAAAGGGTGAGTGGATGCCGGGTGGAGGAGTTATGGGTGTGATCACCAAGACGTTTGTAACGTGGCTAATTGTGTGTATTCCCTTTTAATAGAAGCTCTTACTGAGGAGGAAAAAGAGAAACTTTCAAAAATCAAAAAGAAAATGAAGAAAAAGGTACGTCGCCCAGACTCTTGATGAACTCTGATGGTAACACTGTTACTATCTCATATTTAATATTGATCAATTTTTTTCCTTTTATTCGTGTTTTAGGCAAGAATGAAGAGAAGGGAGGATGCCAAGATTAAGAAGATGAAAGAGGAGAAAAAGAAAGCCAAGGTACAGATTAAGAAAAAGGAAAAAATCGTTATCACCCATTTCCTTAGCCTCCACTTATCTGTCTCTCTCCTTTTGCGGCCTCAGCTTGAGCAGCAGGAGGCCAAGGACCCGGAGGTGAAGGCTGAACCGGCCGACCCCTCGGCCCCGCCCGTCGCACAGCCCGCCTCGGGGTCCGCAGCACAGCCCAAGAAGCCAGGCCGCAGACGCTCCGCCAAGGCCCCGGCTCCTCCCCCCATACGGCAGACCGATGAGGAGAGGATAGCCCAGGGTAAGAGGGTCCTGAGTGCCCGGAGCAAAGCCAAGGCCCTGGCCAAGGTTCAGGCGGAGGCCGAGGCGGTGGCTCAGGCCGCCCTGTCGGCCAAGAGGGCGGCGGAGAGGAGAGCGCAGGCCCAGAGACGTCTGGAGGAGCGCAAGAGGCAGCAGCTGATCGCGGAGGAGCTGAAGAAGCCCGCAGAGGACATGTGTCTCACGGACCACAAAGTAAGTTTTTTTTTCCATTTGTAACCATTCCTTTGAGATCCTTTTTTTCTTTATGTGGCGTAACCGTCTAACTTTGTCTCGGCCAGCCCTTGCCGGACCTGTCCCGTCTTCCCGGCGTGGTTCTTTCCGGCTCTGCCTTTGCACACTGTCTGGCCGCGGTGGAGTTCCTGCACGGCTACGGGAAGGTCATCGGCCTCAACGTACCCAAGGACATCCCCAGCCTGGCCACCCTGCAGGAAGGCCTCCTGGGCCTGGGCGACAGCCAGGGAGAAGTCCAAGACCTGCTGGTAAAGCTGGTCGAGGCTGCTCTCCACGATCCAGGCCTTCCATCGTATTACCAGGTAGGACGTTATTCTGAGTGTTCACGATGCTATTATCAGGAACATAAGTGGCAGATGAATAGATAATACAAATGGTCATTTCAGCCATTTAAAATAAATGAATAAATAAAAATGACTCAAATAGTTCCATCTTTCTATTCCAACCCTCAGTCTGTAAAGATCCTCGGAGACAAGCTGGTTGAGTTGGAGCTGACCCGCAGCACAGTGTCAGAAGTACTCCGCATCTTTTTGGAGTCTCACGGTTACGAGACGGAGGTGTGCGACACACTGAGGACCAAAACGTTTCACGCCCTGCCCCCCGACACCAAGGCAGCCATCCTGGGCTTCCTGGTGGACCAGCTCAACAGCAGTAACGTTGTGACGAGGTTAGACCTAGGCTTTATTTGGGTCTAGGGCCACTCTTCAACGCATCCTCATTTCGTACATAAATAATGCGTGCGCTTTATATTTCAGTGACATTGACAACACATTGGAAAACATGGCAACCTACAGGAAGAACAAGTGGACCATTGAGGGGAAACTACGCAAGTAAGAACGCGGCAGAATAAACGGGTGTACCGTTCAGGTCTCCTCAGTATTCACATCCTGGGATCTTTTTTTCCCCCGTGCGACAGATTAAAAGTGGCACTGGCACGCCGTACGGGACGCTCCGAGGAGGAGCTGTGTTTTGAGGAGAGGCGACGCAGTGCCAGAGTGGCGGAGGAGGAGAACCTCAGTCTGGAGGAGAACGTGGTTTTGGAAAGAAGCACCCGGCGTGCACGGAAAGAAGAGCCCAAACTCAGTGATGTATGTATCCGGTCTGGCCTTTTTTTTTTTTTTTTTTTTTTTTTAATAATAATGAAAACCTGATCATTTTTAATTCGCATTGAATTCTTTCTGGCCACAGAGCGAGAGTCCTACCAATGCGAGCATTCCAGAACTTGAACGACAGATAGATAAGCTAACCAAGGTAAGACCTAGTCTGTGCAGATGCATTGCTTTATACGCCTATGTTGCCTTTATATTGTAAAAAAAAATATATATATATATTTTCCTGTTTCAATTTTTGACCTCTTCAGCGCCAAGCGTTTTTCCGCAAAAAGCTGCTGCAATCGTCTCATTCCATGCGGGCCACGTTACTGGGCCAGGACCGGTACCGACGCAGATACTTGGCTCTGCCTCACCTCGGAGGGGTTCTGGTCGAGGGGCCAGAGGAGCTCTTGAGTGAGTCGAAGAATATGTTCATATCTTTAGCTAAAGGCAAGATTGGCTTCCCCCCTCTTTATTCGCTTTTCCCCTCCCGTTTCTGTCCGGCAGCTTCAGAAGATGTTCTCGTAGCCGAGGTGCCCGTCACCTTCCTCAAATTGGAGCCCAAAGTTGAAGAGACTCCCGTGCCCGCACCTTCCTCTCCCACGATGCCTTCCTCTCCCTCCTGTGCCACCCCCGGCCACAACCAGACCTCTTCTCCGGAGGAGGATCCTCTTCCTGGCACGGCGTCCCTCATGAGCAGCCAGAGGGGACGGGGGCGCCCGCGAAAGATCAAACCGGAGGTGGAGCTTCACCTCCGCACGGCCAAAATCCGCCGCCGGCGTCGGAGCAGCGCCCGCTCTGGCAGCGAGGAGGGGCCGGGGTCGCCGAACAGCGGCACGCAGGACCTCACGCAGGCTGCTTTCCAGAGCTGGCTCAGCCAATCGCAGGAGGGCGTGGCCAACGGCGCCTGCTCGGCCGCGGGGGACGCTCCCGAGGGGCATCGGCCCGAGGAGAGCGTGAAGGTGATGGCGGAGAAACAGGGACAGTGGTTCAACCTGCTTCCCAAACAACCCTGTGACGAGGAGTCCCTCACCGAGCCCCAGCCCCCCGCCTCACCCAGCTCGCCCTCTAAACTCCTCCCCCCCCTCCCCAGCACTCTGCCGGCACTCGTGGCTCCACTCTTGCAGGTTGGCGCACCACAATCAATACCAGTAACTATAGTGGTGTGATAACGATGCGCTTAATATGTTTCCCATATTCATAAATAATCTCCCCTTAACTCTCAGCCGGACCCCCTCATGCCTGGCATGGCTCCTGCTGACCCCTCGATTCCAGCGGCCCCACAGGACAGTCCAGCTTCCGGCGATGCGGCCTGTGCCCCGCCGCTTCTCCCAGCTCCCGTCCCGCCCGCCCGGGCCGCCGCCGCCACCACCCCCGCCAGGCCGGTCCGCAGGCGGAGGAGGGGCAGCAGAGGCAGCAGTCCCGCCCGCCGAGGAGCGCGGGGTGCTGCGGCCAAACGCCGCGGCCGCCCTGCCTGCTCTGTGTTCCAGGAGCTGGAGCAGCAGTACTTCACCCAACTGGTGGTCAAGCCCATTCCAGCATGTAAGCAGTGGTTTCCAGTATCAAATACATAAATGTGCATGTGCAGAATACGTGTATATGTAAATTGAATTGCTACAATTCCCAAAAATCGGAAAGACCACAGAGAGCCGACCTTGGCCTTTAGGAATCCCAACTTCAATTATTGACTTGGCAACACAAGTTGGAGTCTCATTTTATCATGTGGCCTGATTGCTTTACCAGCCATGGTGCGAGGCTGGTGGTGGATCAAGGATCCACAGGAGCTGTACGCCACCTTACAGGCCCTCCACCCAAGGGGCGTCAGGGAGAGGGTGCTCCATAAGCATTTGGCCAAACACATGGAGAGCCTCACCGAGATGTGCACCAAATCCATCGACGGTGAGTGTTAAATGGACCACCTGAGTTGTGGGATTTCTCAAGATTTGTTGAGTTTTTTTTGTTCTTTAACATCATAATGCAAAGAAATGTGCAAAGTCAAATTCGATCTGTACATTTGCCCTGCGTTTTTTTTTTTTTTATGGCTAGACCGCTTATTTGAGTCAAAGGTAGAGGAGAAGGAAGTGCTGATGGAAGCCTTGCAGCAGCCGTGGCAGGTGCAGGAGAAGGCCATGGAGACCGACGTCAGCGCCCTGCAGTGGGTGGAGGACCTGGAGCAGCGGGTCATTGCCGCTGACCTCCATCTGAAGGTGAGACGTCGCATTCGCCACGGCGCATCGCCCGATTCTTCCGCCTGTCGTCCCAGACCTGCACGTCTTTTTTAACCTTTTAGGAAAAGGAAAGAATATAGCTCAACGACTGGCCCTTTTTTCCCGCTTTCTCACCGAAGCCTTTCTCGAGTTTAAAATATCCAAAATACAATTGCAATTACCAAGTAGTCCGATGCTGGGCCCGAGCTGGACCTTGTTCTGAGTTTTGGTTATTATTATTATTATTATTATTATTATTATTATTATTATTAATATTAATNTTATTATTATTTTTATTATTATTATTATTATATATTATTTATTATTATTATTATATATTATATATTATTATTAATATTATTTGGTATTTGAGCTGGCAGAGACCCCAATGAGACACAAATGTACACGTGCACGACGTACTGTCTTTTGTGTATGTTCAAGGCACCTCCTCCGAGTGCAGTGAATGAGGCTGAATCTAGCGTCGAGACGCCAATGGCGGAGTTCCAGGTGAGCATTGACCTCCTGATACCCTCCATACATCATTCCTGTGCTGGGCTAGATACTAAACGCCGACCCCCCCACCCCCCACCCCTCAAGCCCTACACAATCCCAGATCCGGACTCCACGCGGGACGACCTCCAGTACTACGAGCACGACGCCGACCCGCGCGACGACTGGACCGTGCGCACCAAGAAAGAGTGGTCGGGCCTGCCTCGCATCGCCACGCACCCTCTGGACCTGGCCATGCTGCGGCTGGCCAACCTGGAGCGGAACATCGAGCGGCGCTTCCTGAAGGAGCCGCTGTGGAACCCGGCCGAGGTCATGCGCCTGGCGCCGCTCACGCCCACGCCGGGGGAGGAGCATCCCATGGACGCCATCAGGTGACTGCGGCGGCCGGGGTCTCTCACTGGGCCCTCTGTATAGATATATATTTCATGTCTTTTACCATTTTCTTATGCAGTCTGGAAAGTGAAATCACCTCTCGGCTGCGAACGTGGCGGCAGGCCTTGGACCGCGTCCGCAGCGCACCGCAGATCTGCCTGTGTCTGCATCAGCTGGAGAAGGCCATCGCTTGGGAAAGATCCGTCACTAAAGTGGTGAGCGACTCGCACTGGTCTCGGACCCCGGTTTTCTTTTTTTGGACGCACAAATAAACAATTTTTTTTATTATTCTTTCCTAGAATTGCCAGGTTTGCCGGAAGGGCGACAACGACGATTGTTTGCTGCTGTGCGACGGCTGTGACCGCGGCTGCCACATGTATTGCTTGAAGCCCAAAATCACTCAGGTGCCAGAGGGAGACTGGTTTTGTCCCGCCTGCGTGGCCAGGGTACGAGCCGGTCCCGCCGCGCCTCTTGTGTCTTCATTGATCGCGCGCCACGTTCCGCGCTCGTCCACTCGGCCTGCTTCCATATATGGGCTCTGTTTTTTTCCCCCAGGAGGAAGTGGAATTACTGCGCTCCACGAAAACCAGGCCCAGGGTGAAAAAGCGACGGTACGAGGACGACAGCTCGGAAGAGGAAACGGCCGTGCGGTCCTCCGGCATGGTCACGCGCAACAAGGAGCCCGTGGCGCCCTCCTCGTCCTCTCGCTTCCCCGGAGAAGGCGGCGGCGGCGGCGGCGGCGGCAGTAAGCGCCGGCGCATGACAACCCGCAACCAGCCTGACCTGACTTTCTGCGAGTGAGTCTTCCCTTTGCCACTGACGAGCGCGTGCAGACGCCACCTATTGAGCCAAGGCAGGAGTTGAACTCCGCCATGTTCATTATTTGACATCATTTCCTGCCAGGATCATTCTAATGGAGATGGAGGCCCACGCGGACGCCTGGCCGTTCCTGGAACCCGTCAACCCGCGACTGGTGCCGGGCTACCGCCGCATCGTCAAGACCCCCATGGACTTCCTCACCATGAGAGAGCGACTGCTACAGGGAGGGTAAGACCCTGCCGCTGGGTTGCCTGAAATACAATGTGGACATTTCGAGACTTTTTTTTTTTTTTTTTTTTAGGAACCTGTCTAGTAAGTAAAAAAAAACGATGAAGTCCCAGATGTTTATATATACATATATTTCTATTAATAATTGGAACTGATTTGATTGATCCAAATTATGTTAATGAGGATTGTTCTTTGGGTAAAATGAATGTGGTCTCTCTCTCTCCTGTCCAACTGAGGTGTGCTTCAAATTTTAATATGGTGATATGTTTGCTTTCTATAATTGGCCCCTATGATTTTTAATTTTTTTTTTAAATATACAACCCCCGACATTTTCTCATCCTCCAATTTTCCGCGCGCCTCTAACCGCAGCCTCTCCTCGCTCCTGGCCTCAGGTACTGCAGCTGCGAGGAGTTTGCGGCAGACGCTCACTTGGTCTTCAACAACTGCGAGCTGTTCAACGAGGACACGTCGGAAGTGGGAGCGGCCGGGCACTCCATGAGGCGTTTCTTTGAGAGCCGCTGGGCGGAGTTCTACTCGAATAAGGACAAATAGAACATGTGGCGTTCTCCCTGATGGTGGGGCTGTAGACTGTTGGTGCTTTCACCATTCCGCTCACGCGCGCGCACACACGCACACACGCACACACACACACACACACACGCACACACGCACACACACACACACACACGCGCACACACACACACACACACACACACGCGCACACACACACACACACACGCACAGACACACACACACACACTCTGTTACTGCTCAGACTGTCTGGAGGTTCTACCAGCCACGTGTATCCTCTCATGTATAGGTATATATGTATAGATTTTGGCTATTTGTCTGTTATTGTTCCCTCTACTGGCCCACTCTTGTCCCTTACTCTCTTACCCTTACCCCCCCCCCCCCCCCCCCCCCCCACCTCACCTCACACCTGTCATGTCCTTTCACAAACCCTCCTGTGGTAGCGAGGCGTTTTGTTGAGCCCTGCTGCGTGGTGATGACTTTGTCTCAGGCCCCCCCGACCCCGACCCCCCCCCTCCCCCACCACCACCAAAGGTCAGGGACTGATCACACTATGGTAGCCCAGCCGCTGCATACTGGACCTGCTTTCGCATCACTCAATGACATAATGGCTCCTCGCTCTTCCCGGAGCTGGGGGCCATTTCTTACCTGTTCAATGGAATTGTAATGTAATGTGGTCTTATGCCTAGAAGTAATTTTTGGCTCAATATATTTTTTATTATATATTCTATATATAAATATATATAAAGATTACAATAGCTGGGATTATTTAATAGCAATAGCTCGTAGTGAATGTGTACAGATGACCTTATAGAGATGTCTTAGACGATTTTATGAAAAGGCCAGTTCAACTAAAAGGAATCTGTTTTGGACTGAAACGAGTAGACGTTGTATAACCTCCACTTAAAGTCTTGCACGAACACATACACTCTTCACCCCCACACACACGCACATACATGATTACACACACGCACACACACACACTTTCTGCTGCTGTGTGAAAGACACTGGTTTCTGAAACTGGAGGATTTTAAATTGTTGATCCGTCATTGGGGGGGTTAGACGTATTTCACTGTCCCCTCCCGTCAAAAGTAAATAATGTGCTCGTCAAACCCGATCTGTGTCACAGGGCGCTCCTCTTAAATATTCATATTCATATTAAGAGCGCACAGCTCACACTAAAACTTTGACCCCGTATAATACGAGGATATTGCCTCAAGACGATGACGGTGTTTGCAGCTCAGAATTTACAAGTGAGATTGTGATCCGTGTTTGTGTTGAAATGTGTGTAACTCGTCTGACCGGGTGTGAAACGTCTAAAGGTGGTCGTGTGCGTGGCATTGCAATTCTCCCATTTGAAAGACTAGAATGGCAAAGGAGTTGCGCTAATGAAGCACTGGGCACATCCCCGCCTAGTTTTCCGACTTGCATTCCTTTTTTATTTTTTTTTAATTTGATTTTATTTTCTGTTTTTTGCCGTACCAGGGCCAATGTACAACGTTTGCGCGGCATGGTTGGGGAGCTACGAAGGCGACAGGATGACTCCACACTCCGGGTTTTATTTAAACTTGTTTCTTACACTGAACTCAGATCCGTGGGTAGGAGGTAAACTTTGCTGTTCCTTATTACACTTAAAAGGGACGAGACGTTTTTTCAAAAAAAAGAAGAAAAAAAATATTCATGACAACCAAATGTGGTGTTAAGTGAATTTTTAATAATGTACAGTTTTGGTGACTTTAAATTTGTTCCTTTATATTTTTAGGACCAATTCATCATTTTTAAGAGGAGGTATTACAAGACTCTGTTGTATTAAGGTGATGTAACACGTGTGCATCTGTAGAATGTACTGTGAGTTGAATAAAAACCACACCTAGTAGAGAGTATTTGTTCTGCGTCTTCCATGTTCCTCTGTAAATAGAATTTGCATAAATGAATGTGTGTCATGTTAAGGTTCAGAGCATTTTGCCGACAATGAATTTCACTGTTGCGCTTTTACTGTGGATATGATCTATTGACCTGGATTTAATGATCAACTTTTGACCACCAATTAACCCAATCATTAATATTTGGAGTGAAATTGCCAAACAACCTGCTCCCAGCTTCTTCCGTAGTACATTTACAGTTGCTGGCTGGTTTTTTATAATATCCCTGCTAATTGTTTATTTGCAGCAAATACAGGAACCAAATATTTGGAAAGTGACACCAGTGAATTCTTTTGCGGGTATAAAATGTTAATGATAAACGCAAACCTTTCTGTACAGCCGGTCACTTTCATGCCTCTACTCTACCTCCCTGTAACTCTCATAACCTTTGTGCTGCAATATTTTGTCTTTAAGAGTGAAAAGCAGCTCCACCGTGGCGGAAATCTGGTCAAGTGTTTAGAAAGAGCTCGCCGGCTCCCTGGAGAGTCCTGTCTGCGGCACATGCTGCTGGGTCCTGCCATCACCCCCAGCTGCTCTACAGCGGTCCAGATTCAAGTACAACAAGCACGCACACGCACACATACACAGTCACTGAATATTCCACACTTTGACACAGTCACTGAATATGGGTATAAAATGTTAATGATAAACGCAAACCTTTCTGTACAGCCGGTCACTTTCATGCCTCTACTCTACCTCCCTGTAACTCTCATAACCTTTGTGCTGCAATATTTTGTCTTTAAGAGTGAAAAGCAGCTCCACCGTGACGGAAATCTGGTCAAGTGTTTAGAAAGAGCTCGCCGGCTCCCTGGAGAGTCCTGTCTGCGGCACATGCTGCTGGGTCCTGCCATCACCCCCAGCTGCTCTACAGCGGTCCAGATTCAAGTACAACAAGCACGCACACGCACACATACACAGTCACTGAATATTCCACACTTTGAATCTATGTGTATCAAAAATGAAAAAAAAAAAAAAAAAAGGGAAAATAGCAGGTGTTCTGGATTTAAAACCTTAAATGGTGTGTGGTGGGTCTCTTAGTGCACCTATCCCTTTGCCCTCTATCTCTCTCAAATCCCTTAGATGGCACTTTATGTGTGAGTGCGTATGTTTTGTGTGTGTGAAATTGTGTCGGTGTCAGCACTGTGGGTGGAGGGGGCTAAAAACTCCCCACGCCAGCGGGTTCCAGTTTGACCCCCCCCCCCCCCCCCCCCCCCCCACCCGTCCCGGTCCACACAGTCGGGCTTAGCCCCACAAAAGGGGGGATAACAGTGACACAGTTGCCGTGGAGAGGAGGGGGTAATCCACAGTATAATGGGGCACACCAACACCTATTTCCCACCTCCCCCCGCCTCCCGGGCCCCACCCCATCCAACCAGTTCATTCTGGACAGATTGAGGGCCCCTGATGCCCGGTGGAGCGAGTCTGAACTCTAAACATCTCCACACAGCTACAAACATAGCGGCTGCAACACTGTGCTGTTTGCAATGAACACAAATAATGACAATCATTGATTACATTATTGGAATAAATGCCTTTCATGCACAGAGAGTTTTCAGCTGGCCCAAATTCCCGCTGCCAGTTCTGACGCAAACGGAGGAATTCTGTCACTTTCATGAAACGTCTTCACAAGGTCTGGACGCGTTTGATATGGTAGAATGAAAATAAATAGCGTGCACAGATGCAGCATCACAATGGTCTCTATGGCAACCGCATCATGAAAGAGTTGGTAGCCATGGTGATGAGAGCGGTACCTCACGAGTAGTTGGCGGAAGGTGGGAGGACATGATATTCCAGGATATAGTGTCACAGCACAGCAGGGAGAGTTCGGCTTGGTTGCGGCCTCCACCTGGATTTTTTTTTCTACACCGCACATGCATCTGCTGCCGAAATGTTACATTTCCAAACAGCCAACATTCTCACTCCTTGTTATTCAGAACAAAATATTACAGCCGCTCAGCCCAACAGGACACAACACAATTATGGCGCGTTAATGGTATACGTAAAAATATGTCCTACCTATTTTTTGGCGGCTAAATTATTAGTATTTTGAACGTCACCGTTTTGCTCTTTTACGAAGTGCATGCCACACTTAGGGGGCTTTGTTGTGACATTTTGTCCCGATGATTTGACGAAGAGTTCGGGGTCATCAGTTCACTCACGAATGTCTGCACCAAGCGTCTCTGCAGCCTGCCCAACAATTCCATTTCAGTCTGGATCAAGGTGATGGAACAGCAGATTTTGCTTTATGGCACATCATAAAAAAAAAAAAAAAAAATCCAGACTCAAACAAATTGCATTGATGTTTTCAAAGCGGAGTATGTTTGGAGCTGTTGAATGGTCTCCATACAATCAAATGATGCCATTTAACTTCAAACATCGATGTCATTGCGCTTCTCTAACTCTGATCCAGTTTTTTTTCACTCCATTTACTTTAGTAATTGGGCAATTTTGTGTCCTCAGTGTAATTTTAGTGAAAGCGCTGTGTATCTTGTGCAACCCGCTGAAGTGGCCACAATCACTTCAGTCGGAAGATAAGTGAATAGCTCCTCTGCTTTTGCTGAAGATGGACTAAATTGCTCAAGGTCGGGTTGTAACCCTTGGAGGAGAATGGGAAGGTGACAGGGTTGGACATACAAGCCCTTTTTTTTCCCCTTTTCTTTTGAAGGCTTATAACAAGTAAAGTTTGTGTACAGGCAGACTTGACGGGGTGGCAGGTGAGAGGAGAGAGACCGAGGGGGAGGAGGCAGCTCTCATCAAAGGAGCTCTCCGACTCTCCAAGTTAATGAGGGATGTAGCCCAGACCCTGAAGTCCTCAGACCCCGGCAGCTCTATGCAGACACGCAGACGGCAGCGCTGCGGAGAACAACACAAAGCCCACAAAGGACACTGACACACCCGCTGAGATCGAAATGACCTGGCGTGAGGTGAGCAGCTTCATTTTGTTGGTGGTTGTTGCGTCGACGTGAAAGTGTTTTCGGCATTTTAAGGCAGTCTGAACCGCAGCTGAACCGTGTTCGTTATTCGGTCTGATGGGTATAGAATGTTGGAGAGGATGCAATGTTGTGTTGAAATGCATGTTGGCGTCAGAATGTGATGAAATACCGTCCATGTCGTTAAATAAGTTCACTTCTATCATCACTGGCAGGATTTATAGCCGTGGAAAGACAGATGACTAAACATAACAACTAGAATAGGACATACAATATATATGTCACTCTATAAAAAAATTACAAAAATCGATACAAAGGAGTCCGTCTCTGTTTAAGGTTGGCGCAGGATTCCCGTTTATCCGTTTGAATCTACCTCACACTTGGGATTGTTGGAGGGAACCCAATGTAGGCCATCTTTGTTTGTGTTCTTGTTTCCCGAGGAGTTACGGAGTCGGCAGTTCTGGCGTGCCATGCTGGCAGAGCTGCTCGGCACCCTGGTGTTAGTGAGCACCGTGCTGGGTGCCTCTTTGCCAGGCCCCGGAGAGGCCCCTGTGGGACCCCTGTACCCAGCGGTGGCCGTGGGTGTGGTGATTATTGCAGTGGCACACTGTTTTGGAGAAATCAGTGGGGCACAGGTAAACCTCGGCCAGTCACACACGGATTCTAAAAAAATGTTTTGTAAATTGACTTTAAAATGAACTCTGGGTAAAAAGCCAAATGCTTGTGTCATTATCTATAGAGTAACATTAATAGATTGTAACGTACAGTTTGGTAGTTTTCTTGAATGGCTCAAGTACCTCAGGATTGTAAATATGTCGTTTATCAGTGCATGTTCTTAGTTTCCACCTCGGACCTGTTGCTGAGTCATTATTATATATTATTATTATTATTAAATATCTATATATTTGCGCATCGGTTGTATTTGAAGTGTGTGTGCTCTGTGATCAGATCAACCCTGCAGTGACGCTGTCTCTGTTGGCCACCCGGAGGCTGGATGTCCTCAGGGCCCTTGTTTACATCGCTGTGCAGTGTTTGGGGGCCTTTTTGGGAGCCGGGGCCCTCTACTTGGCCCTGCCGCTGAAAAGCACCGCAGACCACTTTGTCAACCGGGTGGGTTTTCCCCAATCTTATCGTGTCTCCTTGTACGGGCATGAGAGGCGCGCGCGCTTGTGTTCAGGTTTCCGCCTCACTTCCCTCGCTCCTCTTCCTCCCGCGCGTCCTCAGGTTCCCATGGAGTTGAATGCGGCCCAGGCTCTGGGCGTCGAGGTTCTGTGCACCTTCCAGATGGTGTTCACCATCTTCTCGGTGGAGGAGCAGCGGCGGAGGGAGAGCCCAGAACCAGGGAACTTGGCCATTGGACTAGCTCACACAGCGGGGGTGTTGATTGGGGTAAGATGAGCTTTTTGTTATTTGCAGGATTAGTTAAGAGGCGCATGGTCTAAGACTGAAATTGTTTAGCAAGGGAAGGGGTTTCCACACATGCAGGTCATTTATACTGTTATCAATATCAGTTGTAATTATTTAACAATTTCAAGACCACTATATGGTAAACCCTAGTTTCATGCACACAGTGGGTCTTTCTGGTCAATCCGGTTCTCTAGCCACCTTCTGTGTAATTAGCCTTTCGTTCATTTGACAATTGCAGCCAAAGTCAGCCTGGCGCTGTTACCATGCGACAGACCCCCATTGTCTGGCTTCTGGGTTCCACTCTCTGGGCGATTGTTGATGATTTGTCACGAGACTGTATTTTTTCTTTATTACTTTGTCTTCATTTGTTTAAAATGTCTCTGTAACCATTGACGGTGGTTACCGCCCCCTATGCCTTCAACCTGAAAAAAAAAAATAGCTCCCTGTCAGAGTTTTTTGGGTTCATGAAAAATGTCAAACATCACTCCCTGATGAAACCTTTCGAGTGTGTGTGTGTGTGTGTGTGTGTGTGTGTGTGTGTGTGTGTGTGTGTGTGTGTGTTGTGTTTCTGTCAGGCTCGCTTCTCCGGTGCCAGTATGAATCCAGCACGTTCCCTGGGTCCTGCCATCATCACTGGCTTCTGGGAAAACCACTGGGTGAGAGAGAGAGAGAAATCCCAACCCGTCTCCATGGCAACACTCATCAATTGTTCACATAATGTTACATTTGCACGCTATATCACTATCAAAAGGGATTACATTTAAATTATAATAATAAAAAAAAATATATATATATATTTGATATACTGTTTCTATATATAAACATCCACATAACCTGAAGGCATTGCCCTGTCCGTAAACATGAAACACATGATTTTGCAGGTTTATTGGATCGGACCAGTGCTCGGTGCCATACTGGCCGGAGTGTCCCACGAGTTCTTCTTTGCGCGCAGTGCCTCTCGGCAGAAGCTGGTGGCGTGTCTGACCTGTAAGGACATCGAGATCGTGGAGACGGCCAGCATGACGGGATCGTCCCTGTCCACGGTCACGCAGAACGCCATGAGAGCCAAACAGGCCAACAAACCGGAGAACAACTGAGGACGCAGGCATGACAACACACACACACACACACACACACACACAGAATCACAACCGTCCGGAATTGATGGATTTTTGTGAAGAGAGTTGGCAATGACCAAACCAAACGTCAAACATCTCCATCATGTGAAATAGGGGATCTATTATATGTTGACACTGAGGAAGGTTGTCCTGCAGTTTTCTTTAAATATGTCAATATGTAAATATGTCAGATCTTCATTAAGCTACACAATTTCATCTAAAAAAAACCCAACTCATTATTTTTGGTCACGCTGATACATCGTTCAACACAGAGTGGACCGGAAAAGATATGACGGATCTACAGATAATGATCGGCTGACTCTTTGTTCGGCTCATTGTTTCTCCGTCCGTCCTGCACGTTCCCTGTTTACCTTTTCCCTCTCCCGCCATTCAAACGCATCCTGGAGGTTCACGATATTCCGCAGCCAAATCTGTCTCAAAGGAGACGTTCCCTGCACACGTGGAGCTGCGTTTTTCGAAAGGGGCCGAGCCAGGCCTTTGAGGTCTGTCATTAGTGCCTGTTTAAGTGTTGCCAATTGTGTGCGACCCCCGTATTGTTCCTTTCATATTTGCACCTCATTCAAAGATATAATGTGGACTCCTTGAAATCCTGCTGAAAAACACCCTCATTGTCCCTCGTTTTCAGCCGCAGCCCCGTGTCTGCCATCGCTTTGAAATGCTAAACCAGGCCCTTGCCCCACGCTGCAGCTTCAATGACGTCCCCAATCAGCCCCGCATCTGTCTCATGTCCGCGCCTGTTAGCGTCCGTCCCTTCTCCGACAGGCTTCCATTCACAAACAGATGGCCGCTTCATACCTCTGTAATGGCTGCGCAGAAAGAACACGCTCAGCGGAGATGAGCTTTGTTATTTGGAATGGACCAAATGTGTACGCGCGTGTTCCGGCCGATGCTTTATATTCATGTTTGGTCAAGACTCATCTCCTTGTGCTTTTTCAGCCTCTCGATGCAACTAGTGCTTGATGAGACATGACGTTTGATTTTTTTTTCCTTCCGTAAGTTGACACGACAGTATATTCAGTGTGTAAGAATCATTCTATTTCGTATATTGTTATTATATTTATATGATCTCAGTAAAAACACACACACTTCTTTGTGTTATCTGCATTTGACAAGTCCTCTCAAATAAAAACATGTGAGCAATCAGTGTGGTCATGGCAGTAGAATTTGATTATGTGCCCACAAACCAGCCGAAATATGCCCCTCCCCTCCCCGACACACGCACACGCACAAACGCATAGCGATAACTGCCTCAGTGCAGCCAGCGTTTTGCATTGTGTGTGTTCTTTCTAACATGTATAAAAGGGAGTTTAAACGACGAGCTCAGCGTTCTGCTTTCACCACTGACCCCCCCCCCCCCCCCCCCCCCCCCCGGCTCGGCCCCCCCGGCCGGGCGTTGGGGGGGCCCGGCCCCCCCTCCCTCCGGTCCCCCCCCCCCCCCCCCCCCGTCCGCTGCACACACAGAATCACACACTGTCTTTCGCTGCAGACCTCTGCCAAGCACCTCCTAGAAGCCCCCGTCAGAGCAAACCAAATCTCTGATGATCATATTGGATCCATTAATTATAAATTATATATATATAAATATATATGTATATTTCGCGTCGCATCGTTGTTTTCCTTATTTGCACACATTGTCATGAGTTCACCGCAGTGGCCTCTGAGGCCTCTGAGGCAAGGTCAAGTTCAGCTTTCCGTGTTGGCCACCTCCGGCCTGAGCAGTGACCCCCCCCCCGCAAGGTCAAGTTCAGCTTTCCGTGTTGGCCACCTCCGGCCTGAGCAGTGACCCCCCCCCTCCCCCCCTGTTGCCAGAGAGAGACTTTACCTCCCCTGAAGATAACTGGTCATGTCGACCTTGCAGATTGAAGACTATTTTCTGTCTATATCTATCTATGTCTTGTCTCTGTCCATACGTATCAGACAATGGTTTCACAGGGTCAGGCTTTTCAGTGTATCGCTCAGTGCAGCGCTGTGAGCTTTGGGCACTTCCGTCCGGGGCCCCAGCTGTATTATCTGCACCTATGTGTGTGTGTGTTTGTGTTGCGTGCAGGTCTTTGTGCGTGCATGTGTGTTTTATGTCTTTGTCCAGCAGCATTTGCGTCCCCTTGAGTCACAACAATTATGATATGTCAACAGAGGACACATGCCCCAAAGTAACCCATCTCCTCTCATCTCCAGCTGCTTGTCACTGGGGCTGCCCCCCCCCCAGATATATGACACAACCTTTTCCCCTTGGCCTCTCTCTCTCTTTGGTCTCCATGTGAATGTCCTTCTTGGATTTCCACCTTTCTCGAATGATCCATTTTCAGATGCACTGCCTCTTTTGGCCTCAGCTTGTTATGGGGGGGCTACAGAGGGGGTTAAGTTTGTTTGATTTGGGATGTCCTGCCCCTTTGCGACCCCCCCCCCCCCCCCCCCGCCCCCCCCCCCCCCCTGCCCTTGGCCCTGGAGGGATTATGGCGTCACCTGGGGCCCCTGGGGGGGTATTATAAAGCCCCTGTCTGGCCCTCTCCCCTCCGTCAGAGAGGCTAAAAGGTCCACCGGACACTCTGTCTGTCCCCGTCTCTACTTTAGAAAAAAAAAACCTTTAGCATTGATGCCCGCCTCCTCTTGACAACTCATCCCACCCGAGATCTCCGCCCTCACACCTATGTCTTTGCGACAGGTGGACAGAGGTGGCAAGCGAACGCAGCGGAGTTGACTTTGACAACCCAGTTCACGGCTCGGTAAAGGCCTGTTGAGTGGATTCGTCTGTCCTCGAATCCCGTTTTCGTCCTTGAACCCGAAAAAGGGAGATCCTTTTGTTCTTTTCAGTTTTTGAAGAGGACTGGAAAGGTACGCATTTACCTTCTCCAGAACTCATCCCGATTTTCCTTTTTTTGGAGAGCCTCAAGTGAACCGTCACCATGTGGGAGTTCCGGTCCATGAATTTTTGGCGGGCAGTCTTTGCAGAGTTCTTTGGGACCATGTTCTTCGTCTTCTTCGGCATGGGCGCCGCCCTGCGTTGGACCACCGGGCCTCATCACGTCCTCCACGTGGCCCTCTGCTTCGGCCTGGCAGCCGCCACCCTCATCCAGTCTATCGGCCACATCAGCGGCGGCCACATCAACCCCGCCGTCACCTTCGCCTACCTGGTCGGCTCACAGATGTCTCTTTTCCGCGCCGTTTTCTACATGGCCGCCCAGTGTCTGGGGGCTGTAGCCGGGGCCGCTGTGCTGTACGGGGTCACACCCGGCAACATGAGAGGCAACATGGCTATGAACACGGTACGGATGTTGTGGGACACATCAAATATCTTTTTTAGGGTGTAGAAATGGGTTTTACTGGTGGTATGTGTTCAGCCAAAGTATTAAAAACACGTGTACCGTACTCTGCTATATTTATTGGATAAAATGTACGCTATTTCTCACACGTATGCCACCGGTTTTTTGTCCGTCTCCAGCTGCAGCCGGGCATGAGCCTGGGAATGGCCACCACGGTGGAGGTTTTCCTCACCATGCAGCTGGTGGTGTGCATCTTCGCCGTGACCGATGAGAGGAGAAATGGACGCCTGGGATCCGCTGCCCTGTCCATCGGCTTCTCCGTCACCATCGGACATCTCATGGGGGTGAGACAAAAAACAAAAACAGCTGTGAACATTTTACGACACCATGCTGAAGCCAGAGCTTTGTGCTTCAGATGTACTACACCGGTGCTGGGATGAACCCCGCTCGCTCCTTCGCCCCCGCTGTGCTCTTCAGAAACTTCCTCAACCACTGGGTAAGATCCAGCCTCCTTTTCACTGGACTTTCTGAAGGCCTCATCCGTGACTCACGATGCTGGTGTGTGTCGCCAACAGGTGTACTGGGTTGGGCCTATGATAGGAGGCGCCATGGGCGCGATTCTCTACGACTTCCTGTTGTTCCCACGCATGAGGGGTCTGTCCGAGCGCCTGGCCACACTGAAGGGCAGCCGGCCCCCCGAGAGCGAGGCCCAGCAGGACGCCCGCGGCGAGCCCATCGAGCTCAAGACGCAAGCCCTATAAACCTGCCCCTGCCCCCCGTCTCCAACTGGGGCTGCGTGATGAGGGACATGGCCCTGAGCTACGCCAAACCCCACCTTCCACCTCCCCTCCCCCCTCCCAGCACCCCCACCACCACCACCCATGCCTTCACAGTCCATCACACGCACACCCCGACTAACCCAAATAATTACATCTCCACTAAAATGATTCTCCCAGTTTCACTGTACAAACCGACACTTGCGTAGGTTTCGCAACCTTCAACCTCAAACACACAATGAGACCCCTCTAGCCCCCCCAAGGTCCGCACTCTGTATTCTGAACTGGACATTGTGTTTCATAAGTGGTGACCAGAGGGCAGAGGTCAGGTGAGGGTGGAGTAGAGGCGTGGGGCTTGGGGTTTAGGTCGGGTAAAGAGGGCAACACTCTGGGTTTGTGGTCGTTTCAAGTTGGGTTAGACCAGTGAAGATGGCTATGCTTTTCATTATTCATCTGAATTTATCACCATTTCATTTTTTTTTTTTTTTTTTATAGGTTCATTTTGTTTTCTGCACTTCAGACACAAGACGTGGATGTATGATACCATTAGATTTTACCAGGGTTTCACTATTTTCAACCACTACATTTTATCTGTGGGTTTGTGCTTGTGTGTGGATACTTCTTCAGCATGTGTGTGTGTGTGTGTGCCAGTGTGTGCGTGCGTGCAAGTGTGTGTGTGAGAGTGAGCGTGTGCATGTGTGCGCGCGCCTGCCCGTGTGTACGAGTGTGTTTGCAAGTGCGTCTGTGTTGGTGTGTGATCGAGATTGCAGATACAGAACTTTTTATTTTGTCTCATTTTCATTCTCCTGTTTTGTACCAGTCCCTGTGTTCATTTCGTCCTCCGTTTTTAAGACACCATCATTTCTCCTCCCCCCACTGTGGTATTTTTGACGATATTCATTTTTACATAAACCATCTGCTTTTTTTTGTTCTGAACCAGCGCTATCCAAAGGCAATGTCGTATCCTGGGCTTTGATAGGAGGTCTGTTCTCTGCAGATCAGCTGTGCAGGCTTTACATTGAGTCTCCTTTTATTATTTGACCCTTACTGGGAGCACAAGGTGTTTCAATAAAACTTCAGTATTAATAAACATACCGTTGATACAGGCTTTGGGTTATTTTCCTTCCTTTGACCCTTTGACCTGGGAGAAAATGGGAGCTGCACTAAATCCTTTTGTCCAGAAGATGGCAAAAAAAGCACATGGGAGAATTTATGCTCGAGGAACCCTCAATGGATTGTGGGTAGGAGTGAAACGTAAATTCCGGGTTTCACATTGGCCTGAGGTATGTGGGGAGATGCAGTTAAGGCAGGGGGTGTTTGGGTTGACCATGGTCCAACCCAACCCGAGACTTTTTCTGGCATTTGATAAGAAACGTGGTTTCAAGCCGACCCATTGCTTTATCTCCCACCGGCGTCTGTTCTTACCCGCTGATAAAGCACAGTGTGACTCCGCCTCCAGAGCCCTGAAAAAACACAGACAGTTCAATGTTTAAAACGTTTTTTTTTCTTCTTCTTCTTGGTAGCCAGGTCCAGATTTATATGTATGTCATTCCTTAGCGTTTTACTTGACCATGCCTAGTCCAAAGAACTATAAATAATCACATGAATGGGCCACATTGTTGCACTGGGTGACACGTCCCATTTATGATCATGGACCTGGTCATTGTAGTTTATTCATTAAGATTCCACACACACTGTCCTGCTGCTTGAAAGCCCATGAGCACCACCTGTGAAAAATGGCCCATGCCCGTTAAAGAGCATTTTCTCTGCAAATTTCTGATATTATTTTTAGCCCTTAAAAAAAAAAGAAAAAAAGAAAGGCTTATTTGAGGGGTTCGATAAAAACAAATCATACCAGAAATATGGAGCTACAACCGCCAGCTGGCTTAATATGCTCAAGATCTACCCAGAGTTAACCAAATCCACCTAATGTTCACTAATCTGCTCCAGTTACCAGCTTAGTGTTTGCAGTAACAGATTCTGGAAAAACGGAAAAGGATATTTCCCAAGATGCTGAATTATTCATACCAGTATAAATGATATTTAGTGACACAAGTAAATGTCTTTGACTTCTATGACTCATGTGTGACTCTCCAGGCTCCTGCCTCCATGCAGCAGCTGTGATACAGCCAACCACGACCACGTTCAATCAGATGACATTCAAAAGGCAGCCGCATGCTTTTTTTTTGTAGAGATAAAAATTTTATTTTGCATATTTGTTTTAAATTTGATGTATGGCTTGGTTCATGACTATTAAGGTGGTGCCACAGCACCGGGAGACTCTGATACTATCGCTAAAACATCTGTCTTTATTCTGGAAAGAAAAATACAAAACAAAGCAGTAACTCCAACCAGCACAATGGGCTGGAAAAGAGGCTTGGTCCTTACTCTGGTGTATACTGTCGCTCACACACACACACACACACACAGGAACAGACATCAAATACACTCACACTCATTCAGCAACAACATTTACTTCTTTACACCAACATCCAAACACGTTTACTTGATATGTATGGACAGATATGTAATTTAAATATCATAAAACCAAATGAAGTTACAGATGGGGGGGAAAAAAACAACAACAAAAAAAATAATGACTGCTTGTCCCATGACAACTATTATTGTTTGAACAAAGTTTTTCTCTGAGTCATGTTTTAGCGGCGGCAATATAAACAATACACCAGTGGCATCTACCTTATTCGTGCGTATCCATCATCAGCCTAATTGCATAAACTGTGATCACCATATGTCATAACTTGCCAGTGGTTGGGAAAAGGAACAACAGGGAGTACAACAACCATTGCGTTCATTTGAGATGAGAGAGTAATAAAAATGACAAATTGAACCAGATATGGGGAGAGAGAGAGAGAGAGAGAGATTTTATAAGGCCAGAGACAGAAATGTACCTTACACCTGGATGTCATTGGACCTGTGTTTCCGAAAGCTTGGTTAATATCCAGCATTCAGCTCAGGACCTTTGGAGAAACTGCAGCCACGGCCTCGTGGACAGCAGACATATTTCTCATTGTCTTTACCCGTGCGCTCTCCATCAGTGCGAGGGCCTCCGACCTTTGCCCTGTGGGCCAAAGGTATGAGAGACGCGTCCGGTCATCTCATTTTAGTCCCTGACTTCTACCATTTATGAAAAACATTCAGATCTGAAACAATAAAACATTTATTTGAATTTTTTTATATATATATATTTAAATATATATATTTAAATATATATATTTAAATATATATATATATATATATATATTAAAAAAAAACTGGTATGAGAGTGCTTCCTGAAAGCCCTTTGATTACAACACACTCTCTTCCTGGTTATCCAGTCTCATCCCCACGGCAACACGGCTCAGCGGTCACGCTGCTTTGAATGGCAGTGTGCTCACTGCATGCGGTCGGCCTGGTGCAGGGGGTAGTGGACGAAGGCCTGCGGGGCGGCAGACAGGGAGGGGTGGAGGGCGGCCGCGGGGGTCGGGGAGGCGGCGAGGGCCGGCGTCCCGGGGGAGAAGCTGTAGCTGAGGTAGCCGGCCGAGGGGGAGGGCGAGGGGGTGTAAGGGTACTGCTCCAGTCCTGTGTGGGTGTAGTGGCCGTAGGCCGAGCCGTAGTCCAGGTACGGGGAGGAGAGCGCCGCCGCTGTGGGGCTGAACTGGGACTGCAGCAGCAGGCTGGGCTGGAGGAAGGCCTGCGGGTACACGTACTGCTGGGTGAGCCTGGAGACACACACACACACACACAGTTAGGACCAGTGGAAACCAACCAATTAAAAAGTTCCATTCAAATAGACCAGTGATTTTTTTAATCTGACCTACAGTCAAATGAAATGTAAAACAAAGACACTTCCGAGAACCCAAAGACATACAGGTGCAAAACAGACTCATTTTTCAATTAATCAATAATCAACAAATCTTGGTCAAAACTATATTTAACAAGCTTTAAGATTTATTTTATATAGTTTTTTCCATGTCATTTTTAAGCATTTATTTTTTTTAATTCTCCATTGTGAATATAATTGTTTTTAGGAAAATTGATTGGACAAACAAGCAATTTATATGTGCCCGCTTGGAAATATGTATTTCCTGAAATGACCAAAATCCCTCATTAAATGAAGAAATGAACCAGCAGATTGATCACTGATGAAAACAAGCTCGCATAATATAATAGATTAAGCCCCAGAAAAAAAGAAGTGTGATACAGGAGTGTGTTTCATAAAAATAGAAAAATGACACACACACACACGCACACGAGCCTGACCTCGTTCATGTCTGAATATCCAATGGCAATGTCATAAAAATCGGATTTATGTGTGTTCAGAGCTTGTTGTGTCTGGTGAGATCCAGTTGTCATTTAACAATGACACACGCGTGTTGCCTGTTTAACCCAAACAACCAGACCATCATTTCTTCAGTATCTCCCCAACTTTATTCATATCCCAAATATTAAAAACCTGAGTCCTGTAATGGCACCCTCCTTTCAGAGCGATTAAATAGACCTTCTCCCTTGTGTTTTGACTTTAATTAGCACACTGCCTAAAAAATGTTGAAAAAAAAATGTGACTTTGCTCCAAATAAAATATTAATACCATTAAAAAGGAAACACGAGATGGAAATGATTTGGGATTGCAATCCATTCTGAATATGGCTCACACGCACGCACACGCACACAACAGATGCGGTGCATGAGATTGGGGTTTTTCAGTCCACAGCATGAACGTATTCAGGCATGCCCTTGCCAGAGGCTGCCCACTTAACCTGAAACGTCTCAGTTACGTCTGGCAACAGCAGCAGTGGACAGTGGACAACAGGACAAGACACACACACACACACACACACACACGCTGCTGTGGTGTGTGCACACATCTTTGTCCGAACAGGTGATCAGAGCAGCGAGAGGCGGCCCTTCTGCTTATCCCCAAACAGAGCGTGGGCAGGGATCAGGTGAGCTTACACAACAAACACTGACACTCTGCCTGTTCACACTCTGCTGTATACACAACACACAGACACACACCATTAAGCATACAGTATGCCAGCAGACGTAGTCCCACGTGTTCGTTTCAACTTATGTCACTTATTTTCCCCCCCTGTGTGTTTGTGCGTGCGGCAGAAATGTATGTAGGAGAATTCAATAAAATATACCAAAGTAAAAGTACAAAGTGCAGTATTTGAGGGTTATGGTACTTTGGAATGACGAGCACATAGAGATAACACAACTTCCCACTGAGCCTTGGCCCAGTTAACCCCCCCCCCCCCAAATATGGAGATACGTCTCAAATAAACCTGAACATACGGCATCTCACGCTGGCATGTATTTCTGTTAATGAGGCGGTGCCCTGACGGCGCAAAAAATCTGGAGACTGATGAGACGCAACACAAAGTCAAAACAAAGTGAATCTAACAACAACCCGTCTCGGTGTCCCATCTCTCCTCGCTCAGTGCGCTAATCTGTCCCAGAGCAGAAGTGCAGTGTCATTTCCACGACTGCGGGCCGCTGCCCGCACCGCCCTGACAGATCCAATGTGACAGCGGCATCGTACGAGAGGGAGCTTGGCCTCGCCTCTCTCCTCTCCATGCCTGGCATCTTGGCTGGCTGTCAAACACACAAATGCTTATACATGTTTACACACACAGAAACGTGGAGGGTGTGGACTGAAAGGCACGCAATATCCATCTTTCACAAAAACACGCATTTCAGCTGCCTGGGTGTACAATCACTGATACAGAGAACACAAAGTAATAATAATAGTAATAATAAAAATAAATAAATAAATAAATATTAATAATAATAATAAAAAAATAAAATAAAATAAAGAATAA
>JAFBJU010000499.1:1856383-1886545 GCA_016785305.1 Colistium nudipinnis | reverse complement strand
GCACCCTTCCCCCCCCCCCCCCCCTCCCCCCAAGTCCTCCCCAGGCGCCGACGCTCACCGCCCTGGCGCCTTCACATTCTCTGTGGACATTGTGGTGCCGGCCCAGACAGGTTAAATGCAGAGAACTAATTTCCTGATTGTGTGTGTGTGTGTGTGGGTTCTCAGGAATGCACGTGAATGCAGGGATTAATAAAGGTTGTCTTTGTCTTGTCTTTGTCTGATCAAGAAATTGTCGTTGCAAGCGAGTAACAGGATTTATTTCCCTGTGGCGTCCTGCAAGCAACCTTCTATCACTGACAATCCAAAAAAATAAAATGATAATTAAAATAAATCCTATTATCATTTAGGTCATTTACGTGTTGATTTTCGTTTCGGTTTCTTTTCCTGCACTGCGGGGACGCGAATGTTGTGCCTTTCCCGCCGGCGAAGATTTTTGGACTGCAGTGTCACTAAGCAACAGAGTCGGTGACCTCATGGTTCAAGATCGCCGCGCGGAACCACGCCACGCTGCTCGGGACCACTGTGGACCACCGTGGCCCACATCATTCCGCTTCCTCCCTCCCTTCTTGTGCCGGCTGCTCACTAATTAGGACAAAACACCCATCAATAATTCAATCCATCTAAAAACAGTCTCCCCTCTCAAACTCAGCGCCAATTTATAGTATCTTAACTTAGTCCGCGACAGAACCAAACAAGAGTGGTAATATGCTGTGGAGTGAATTAAGACCTCAGACATCTTAGTGACAGTTAGTCAGTAAATGGGAACCTTTCTTTTCAAAGCGCAACTCTACATTCTTGAGGTAAATCTCCCGTAGGCACCAAGGAGGCGCATCCGGAGAGCGGGGCCACCATATGGCCCACCTGCTGAGGCGACCCCCCTGTAGAGGGGCCATCCGGCACACTTACTTGACTGCGCGCTGCGAGGCTTCGCTCCCAGGTAGGCCAGGTTCACGTTGGCCTTCCTGCCGTCGATGATGGGGTTGGCGTCTTTGCACGCCCGCTCCGCCGCCCCCCGGTCCACCATGGTCACCTGTCGACGGGGTCAAAAGGTGAATATAACTCTCTATTGCTCTTGAAGCGGCGTAACCGCGCGGTAAGAGCGCGTCTCCGGGCCAGTGTGGAGGGAGCGAGGCTGGCATGAGCGCAGACCCAGGCCCCGAGGCCGCCCTGAGGGAGCTGATGTCCTTCTCTCTACTCCTGTGATTCAGCCTTTTAGCTGAAAGCGTGAGGAGACACTGACTACACTGCTAATTAGCGGGTTTTGTTTTTCAATACTTCCAGAGGAGCGTCGGCTGTGTGTGAGATCTGGTGTGGGCCGACACGTAGGAGGCAGGTTTGCTTTGTGTTTTTTTTTTTTTTCCCTCAGACTGCCAAGGATGAGATACTGGAAACTTCCTTGAGGGAGTGAGTGAGTTGAGGAGTGGGCAGAGAGCAGTGGGAGGGGGGGGGGGGGAGTGGAGGTTGAGACACCCCCCCCTACACACACACACGCAGCGTTAAATGGGACACTGCAAACGAAAGCACCACGCTCGCTTTGGTTACACAGCAGCAGAGTCTGGACTCGGAGCGGAGTGGGTTTTAAATGGCCGGGGTTGAAGAAGCTGCTGCTGGGAATTGAGCGCACGCAGGGGAAGTCGGGGACGAAAGGAGCAGAGTAACACCACTCAAGCCCCCCCCCCCCTAGCCAACACTCAGACCAATTGAACCGCTTGAGGTCAGTCCAGATCGCATTAACGCCTCTGTCTCCTTCTCTTAAACACACAAACTCACAGTGTCCCGCACCAACACCACAAATCACCCGAGTACAGGGTGTGTGTGTGTGTGTGTGTGGGCGGGTGGAGGGGGCGAGGGAGGGACTGTGAGGGAGGAAGTCAGCATGAAACTACTGCAGCCTTATCTTGCACAGCCAACTGACATGTCACACCTCTGTGAACAAAGACGCACACAAACACACGCACGCACGCACACACCCCCAGCCCACAAAGGGAGACATCTGTCCCCAGCTGCAGCAGCGTATTTCCAACTCCGTCTGTGTGAGTGTGTGTTGCTGCACACAGAGCCGCGCTGTGTGCCCTCTCTTGGCGCGCGCGCGCGCGCGTGCGTGCGTGTCTCTCGCTGGCACACCGGGACTCCAGAGATAATTGACGACACACAGACAAGGAATAACCTGCTACTCATGCCTCAAGCATGTGACTGCCCCCACCAGACACATCGCACATGGCGGCTGCAGAAACAAAAGTGTCAGTGTGCGCAGCCCCCGCGGGAGACACCGGTGACAACAACCAGGAGACCCCGCAACACTACACAATCCCCCCACGACTATAAGGTCACAAGCCGCAGCTCAGACACGGTGCACGGCATGTAGAGCCATCAACTCATCCATTGACGGCAACACTTCACTCCAGGACCCAGAGGGTGAACTTACGAAGCCGTAGCCCCTGGATTTGCCCGTCTGCTTGTCGGTGATCACCACCGCCTCGTCGATGTCCCCGAAAGTCTCGAAATATTTCCGAAGTGAGGCGTCGTTGGTGTGGTACGGCAGCCCGCCGACGAAGATCTTGGTGTGAGTTGTGTCCTTCTCCATGGTGGGGTGCATTATTTCCAGAGGAGCCCCGACCAGCTGACCCAGGAAGAGCGGTGAACTCATGCGGCTTGGAAATAAGAAAACACGGGGAGAGAGCGAGAGAGAGAGAGAGGGAGAGGGAGGGAGAGAGAGAGAGAGAGAGAGAGAGAGTAGCACAAAGAGAATGAGCAGAATAACTTTACGCTCCTTCACTCTGAGGCTACAACGACGAGCTCAGCGCGTCCATGGCTTCACACGCAGCCTCCAGATCTCTCTCTCTCTCTCTCTCTCTCTTTCTCTCAGCTGCGGGATGTATAGTCCTCCTGACAGGTGTCTCCGTCCCTCTTGTCTCATGTCCCAGAGAAGAAAAAAGAAAAGAAAAGGAAAAGAAAGAAACGTCTTTAGGCTCCGGGAGGCGCGTCACGCGTGCGCCCTCTGCGCGTCTGCTCCAATAGGCGAGCGGTGCGTCTTTTTCATCGGCGCAGCTCCGCCCCCTGCTCCACCCTGACGGTCACCCACACACGCAGTTATAGACAGAGGCACGCACACGCACTGATGCACATACACGGGCTGCCACAATCCGACGCCCGCGCACTAGTTCACACAAAGACACACGCACACTCAAACATGAGCACAAAGACACACACACACACACACGCCAGCAGTGACAAAACCGGCATGAAAATTGGAATTATTCGGTTCGCTTGTAAAGCACCGGGTTGTATATAATAACCATTTGGTGCACTTTGGAAGGAAGCGGTGACACCACTGATCTCATCGACCGTCTGACAGTGAGGCACTGCAATACCAAAGTGTGTTAGTACTGAGACCACCAGATAAAATTAGACCGCACGTGTCTCATTTTTAATTTAGGAGAGAATTATTTGGGGGTTTTATTTATTCATCGCTTGCTTTCAGCCTGGCAAGTCTCATCTGAGGATTTGCTGCAGATCCTGGGTCTGTCACTGTTCAGGGGGCGAGGGCAAAATGGACCGGATGCAACCGCAGCCATTAATTGGGTGGGAGGAGTGGCAGGTGAGGCGCAGAGCAGGTGGTTGAGGGACGAACTCAGCTGGAGGCCCCGCCCACACACCCACACACACGCACGCACACACGACTTGGTCACACGAAAACAAAAGGGAGGGGAGAGAAGGACTGCTGTGCCATAACAGTTACGTCACATGGGGGATGCTACGGTGCATTGAGTTTATGTATATGCACTATATAACAAATATTTCTTTTTTCCAATTATAGATCATTAAAATCTCCAATTACAGCTTATAAAATCACTGGCACAGGTTATGAGTGTACAGACTCTGTGAGGCATCCATTACGGACTAGTGACCGGATCTCCAGCTTGACCTAAATATTAATGTCAGCATGCCTACATGTCACACTGACGATGCTGGTGTTGACTTAACGTATCATCTGAGTGGAGACTGTCAGCATGCCATTGGGCAAGAAGCATAACTGAGGCACACGGGAATTTTACGAGCACTTGGTAACAATCGGGAAAAAAAAAAAGAAAAAAGAAAAAGGGAGAGGTTTAGATGTAGCTGTTATTTTGAAAACGATGAACAGTCATCGTGAGGGACCCTTTTCATGGCGAACCCTTTGGATGGATTTCTGTGCATATTCATAAGAAAATAATCTGATAGTTGTCGTGGATATCTAGATAGGGACCGACACCGAAACAGAAGCGAAAAAAGACGGAATGCATCCTGTTTGTGTTTGGTGTGGTCTCATCTGAGGGGGGGGGGCGAGTGAGTCCACCAGACTGGATTTTACGACCAGTGAGACACAAGCCCTTGAGGAAACAATTGGGATGGCAAACAGTTGGGTGTTCCAATCTTTTGAGGGAAGTGAAGACAGTGGCATGGTGGAAAAAAAAGAGCTCACACAGGAGAAGGTTGCCAGGATCAGAAAATGAAAGTGTCGCCGACAAGCGAGTCAGGGAGGAAGTGCTGGTCTTTTTCAGTCTAACTCAGGCAAAGCACCACGGGGCCCCCTATAGGGGGTTCCCCACGTGCCATTGCAGTGCCCCCTCATGCTTTCAGGTTGTCCTTGCTGTGGAACCCATGTAAACAGCTGTCTTTGGGGGACCTCCTTCTAGCTCGGGGCCCTAGGCAACTGCCTACCCGTACACTTCTGCGCACACACACACCCACCCACCCACCCACCCACAGACACACAGACACAACACACACGCGCACACACACACGCGCACACACACGCACACACACACACACACAGACACACACGCACACACACACACAAGCGCACACACACACAGACACACACCCACCCACACAGACACACAGACACACACACACCCACACACACGCGCACACACACACACACACACACGCACACACACGCGCGCACACACACACAGACACACACAGACACACACACAGGCGCGCACACACACACAGGCGCACACACGCACACACGCGCGCACACACACACCCACCCACCCACACAGACACAGAGACACAGAGACACACACGCGCGCGCACACAGAGAGACACACGCGCGCGCACACAGAGAGACACACACGCACGCGCACACACACACGCACGCACGCACGCACACAGACACACACACACACACCCACCCACACACACACACACACAGACACACACACAGACACACACACACACACGCACACACAATGAAATGTGCACATGCAAAAAGACAAAAGAATAGCAGCGTAATGTTTAAATATAAATTTATATTTACATCAATATTAACATCCAGAAACAAGGTAAGAAAAAAAAAATGCAATCGTATTTTACATCCTGTAATAATGACTGAAGTTTCCCAGGTGTGTCATTTCTTTAGCTTCGAGGCTGTTTCCTTTCAAGCAAAGGACAGGCATTTTTCTTAATACTTCAAAATCAGTCTTTCATATTCTTCATTGAGATCGGGAGGAAAATAACAAAACAACTACTCCGAGCTATTATTCTGAGACAGAATGACATCAATCGCGGATCCTCCTTCACACGTTGGAAAATCTCAACATTCTCCGCTTGCGGCACCACAATTCGACGACGGGGTGCAAGTTTTACAGAGAGGACGCAACGATCACAAACGAAAACTCAAAACCACCTCAGCAGAAGCAGACTCTTCTCTACTCTATGGTCATATGGAGGGGGATATAATAGATGCAATTAAACATATTTAGTTCAATGTATATCAAAGGTTAGGTGCAACAGTAAAAGCACACGTGAGTACTTGCACGATCTAAGTCAGGAACTGTGTCTACGCACTGCAGAATGGGCGAACAAAAGATCTTTGGATTCGAGCGCCTGCTCAAAAGGTAGATTTCGAAAACAATAGCTTCACAGGAAATGACGACGAAAATAAAGGGCAAACGTCCAATGAGAAGAAACGAGGAGTCGGGGGGAGGGGGGGGGAAATGGAAATGCTTTTTCTCCCGTGACTTCCAGCAGGTTAAAAGATGTGCGAGCAAACCAAAACACACACACAAAACAGTCTCAACACTGGGACTGATTTTCCCTATGGGAGGCCGAAGGAGGAAGTTGGCAAAATCTCAACCCCATATTGGAAGTAAGACATCTGGGCCCCTGGAAACACAATCGCGTGTCAACTCTTTTCGTATATATATATATAGGCGTGTTTTTATTGATGAATTTGTGTTGTTGCCGGAGGAAAAACACGTTTTTTTTTTTGTTTTGTTTTTTTGTGTGAATGACTTACTAGCACCTGTTTAGCTACAACTTTGCCCTCAGAAACGACATAGAAATTCATGATTTGAGGAGCACAAAAGAAAAAGTGCTTTCTGTGAGAAGCATGGTAACAACTCCATCATCCGCACTGCTCACAAAAAGGAGGTCCTTCCTTTCCAACCCATGGTTAACGTACGGAAAATAAAAGCTGACCTATGACAGAATAAGAAAATTACACTTTTAAATATCACGCCTTACAATCTGTGCAAAAACAGTATTTGACCTACAAAAGCATATATATATTTATATATCGTACATTTGAAGCATATTTACAATTCAAATTCACAGACAAAAAAAAAAAAAGGGGGGGGGGGGGGACACGCTCCATACAAGACATCATGTCTAATACTGCAGTACCGTCGCTTTGAGTAAACAATGCTTCAGCTTTGTCCTCAGAGGAAAACCAGGAGGAAGGATTATTGCTAGAAATCTGCACGGCGACACCCAACTCCAACACTTTTCCTCAGTGTGAGCCAGACAAATATCTACTGTACCCATGGCGACAAGTTCAATTTCGGCACCGAAGAAGTCGCACTGCAAAGCGGGGCGAGGTCACCAAAAATATCCCCCAACATTTGGGTTGGAAAAGTGGAACCTCTGGAATGGCAAAATGATCACCTCGTGAATCTGTATAAATATAAGTTGGGAGTTTTTTTTTTGTTTTTTTTTTGAACGTCAATCGAAGTCCGTCTGTGTCGAGGGGGGTGAGTTTTAAAATGGCGTAAAAACGGGGAATTTCTCTTGTGGTAATAAATGGGTGGACTGTAGAAGAGAGGATTAAAATCTGTGCTTACTGCCTTTTCTACTGGTTCCCACTGCAGAACAAAGATCATCCAGGTTACCCATTTTCCCCATCAACAGCCCCCCTCCCCCCCCTCCCCCCGTTTCTCAGAGAGAGGAGAACTCGGAGAGAACACACGCACAAAAATAAACTGTCAATGTCTGCTGCTCTGTCTTATTTCTCGGGGGGGGGGTAAAGGCCTCTATATTGCCACAATCCTTTTGATGTTGGCCTTTACTTTAAAGTGCAATCAGCCAACCAATGCAGTCGTACTTGAGCCCAGCGCCGTGCCGGAACGACGAGGCCACGTGCTACCGCTGAAACGCGACATTCATCCGGGCCTCACAATCTGGCCTCCGTTGGCGCGTCGCAGGGGATGGTCCCGAGAGCAGCGGGCAGATAAAAAAGAATCCCGCCGAGTTCCGGGGGGACGGGGGAGGAGTCCGAGCGCAGCTCCGTGGTACATTCGGCGAAGGAGAGGCGCACGCCTGACCCCCTTCGACCTTTGGTCCGGCCGTGACTGAGGTACGCACACTGCTCGTGAGAGGGAGAGGAAATCCTAATCTACGGTCCACGGGAGGAATCACACAGCTGTCTTGTGTGGCAGTCCCTGTGCGTGTGTGTAAATGAGTCACAGTGTTTCTGAATTCTCCTTGTGACAGTGTGTGCTTGCTTGTGTGTTTGCGTGAATGTGTGTGTGTGCGTGTGTCTGACAGTCTTATCTATTTTCCTCAGAATGCGTGGACTGGCCACGAGTCCAAAGGGGAGTTCACTGCCCCCGTCTGGTGGGAGAGCAGCAGTGCACACACTCACAGACACACAACCTCCTCCAACCCCCCGCCCCCTCCCCCCCTTTCCCTCCCCCCCCCCCTCCCCTGAAGCTGCAAATGCCTTGTGTCTCCGAAACCTGGATCACAGTGAGAAAAATGCCTCCCTCGCCGCATTCAGCAGTATTTCTAGAAAGTAAAGAGGAAAAGAGAAAACAAGTGGGTAAGAAAAGTGCATACCACTTAACATCAACATTTTCTCTGCTCTAAAAGCAGCTTAAAGCGTCAGACCTGGTCCCATTTTTCTCCATGTTCGTCTAAAGCCGCTAGCGACTCGCTTGGTGTACACTAAAACGGTTTTGGGTCAAACATATTCTGGAATGAATCAGCTGCGAATTTAAGCCGGAGCAGTTTGACTCAGATGCAGGTGCAAAGTGGAACGTTTGCATTAGGAGAAGCGGAGGGAGTGGCACTCTGCGGTCGCATATTGAGCCAGGCCAGCGAGCAGCGAGCCAGTCAGGCCAAGGAAACCACATGACATGTAGTTGATAGCCACTCAGATTGGTGTTGTCCCTCATCTCTTATACTGTTGTTGCCATTACACGAAAGGACAGTGGATCCCTCTCACCTTACATATGGTCATGTCTGTATTGTTAACCTTTTCTCCGACACTCTGCACATACCTGATCAGGTCCCATAGGCATGCGTCCCATCACCATTGGGTTCATACCCATCTGTCCCCCCATCTGGCCCATGTGTCCTCCTCCTCCTCCTCCTCCACCTCCACCTCCTCCGCTGGCCGGCATGCCCCCGTTCATCATCATGCCTCCGTACTGTCCCGGAGGTCCCTGCTGCCCGAACTGCTGCTGCCCCGGAGGTCCCTGCTGCCCGAACTGCTGCTGAGGGTATGAGCTGGAGAAGAAGAGTGACGGAGAGGAAGAACGGGGTTAGAAAAGTGGAAGAAATGATGCCATCCTCCGTCCACCTCCCCTTGTGTAGTGTTGGCACCTGTAGTCTTTGACGTCATACCTGTTTCGCCCCATGCCTCCTTGTGACCAGCCTTTCATATCGGCGCCTTGGTACATGGGACCGCCCTGTGGGTGCTGTTGCATCATGGGGTTTTGAGGCCCCAGGCGGCCCGGCATCATGGCATTAGGGGGACTGGCGCCGGAGGGGCCGAACGAGGGGTCTCCTTGCTGTGCCATCCCTGTGGAGAAAAATCACAGAGCATAAGGCCACTTCTCAACCCTCAGGTAACTGATACAAATGATAAATGATGATGCAATACCCAGCTAATTTGTTCCCATACTTACTGTCCCTTCAATAGTCATTTGGGAAAAAAATAAATAAAATAAAATAAAATCGGACAAAAGTGATGCACACAACAACCTTATAATTTTTTTCTTTCTTTTTTTTTTTTTTTGACAGAAATCATATTTGTCACATAAACCATGCAGTGCATAGATTCTCCACCAGAGAGCAGAATTACTATCCCGGGCCCCCGGGTCAGTGAACGCACCATAGTTCCCACCGTAGCCAAACTGCTGAGGGCCCGGCTGGCCCATGCCGGGACCTCCCATGGGGTTGTCCATGCCGCCGGGAGCCGTGACGTTGGGAGGGGGACTGAATCCTCCCGCAGCCGCCGCCGCCGCCGCCGCCGCCTGCTGCTGCTGTTGCTGCTGCATTAGCATCATCATGCGCTGCCTCCTCATCTGCATGTTGACCATCTCCCTGCTGCGCTGAGCCATCATCTGAGCATTGATGAAGCCCGGCTGCGCGATACAGAACAGTGTCAGGCCGATGGGTTGGAAGGGGACATATTTGACATTTTGGAGTCACCATATTTAAATATTCAGGTTACAAAATATGTCACGTTCGAAATGGCGGGATAATTCTGGTTTTCTTCTTGTTAAACGTGTTCAAATAAGAGTCAAGTTATGGGTACATGTCTTGAAAGAAACTGAAAAGGTGATACATATATATATAAAAAAAAAAAGGTCCTTTACCTGTCCTCCCATACCAGGCTGCATACCAGGTCTCATTCCAGGGCTTCCTCCTGGGTTCTCCATCTTTATGCCCATGCCCTGCCGCGTCTGATTCATGAACTGAAAAAATTAACATTAGCCTCCATTCATCAGCAGTTAAAAGGCCCTATTACTCCATTGGTTTAATTTCCATATTTAAGACCTCACTTCACTTCTGAATGGATGTCTCTCTAATGGGAAATTGTGGTTAAATGTACACTTTGGACATCTAGGCTCAAACAAGTGTTCTCCCTCTCCTCCTACCTGCTGTCCCTGCAGCCTCTGTTGCAGCTGGAGTCTCATGGGCTTGTTGGCACTCATCATCCTGGGCCTCATCATGCTGGCACGAGGGTGCCCCATGCCGCCCATCCCACCCATGCCGGGGTGGCCCATCTGCGAGAGCATGGGCCCGAAGCCGCCCTGCTGGGCCTGACCCTGCATGGGGTTCCCTCCGTAGCCGGACTGCATCGGCATGCTGGGGGGTCCGGGGTAGCCCTGTCCGTAGTGAGGCTTCTGGTCAAGCACCATGGACGGGTCCTGTCCTGGAAACGGCTCCATCTGCTGCTCGGGCCCCTGGTTCTGGAGCGGAAAGGACACGGCAGGAAGTTTGTCAAACTTCTACAACAAATGGAGTCATTTCCAATTGGTCGCCGGTGCCATTGTCCAGCTCACCTGGCTGACTAGGTCCGGGATGCCCAGGGCTCGGTCGATCTCCTCCAGAGCGATTCCGTCGGTGTTGTTCAGCAGAGAGTCCAGCTGGTCCAGGAGCGCCCGCTCGTCGCTCTGACCCTCACTGGTGGTCGGAGGTACCAGGAGATCGTCCAAGGTGCTGCCAAACTGCCGCCTGCTACACAGAGAGCCATAAGCTTCGATGTCAACGACTGGATCTGTTACTTGGGACAAAAAATGGACAAAATGGATGGATGTTGTACGAACCTGTTCGAACCCTCCATGCCCATCATGCTATCCGGCCAGGAGGAGGACTGGTTGGGCTGGCCCTGCTGGCTGAAGGGGCCCATGCCCATACCCATGTCAGCAGAACCTCCTGAACCACAAAAAGAAAAAACGATTGAGTCCATTGATTGCGTAGCATGCAATGGACACTATGGACAAATTGTCATAGGAGGCATCATGTCCAATCTCTCAAACAAATCAAAACTGGCCAGCAACAAAGCATCCTTGTGCCTGGATATAGTCTCAAAGAGCTGTTGGGGAGATTATAGGCTTTCTATATATATATATTTTTTTTACATCATTGACATCTCGCACATAAAACGTACCCATATCCATGAGCTGTTGCTGCAGCATAGACCGGGTGCCCGGCACGCTGTTGGAGCGGCTGGCCATGGGTCCCGACATCATGCCCTTGCTATTACCGTAGTCCATGCCTGGGCGCATCATGGACGGGTGTCCCGCTGAGCCCACGGGACTGGCACTGGAGCGGGGCATGCCCCACTCCCCCGAGCCTCCCATGGGCGACCTCTGGGGAACCACGCCCCGATTCATGGGTCCTGGTGACGAACAAAGACAAAATGTGAACAAATGAAACCCTGTTTCAAATGGTTATCTGCTAATAGGGTAGGACACATTCTTATATCGTGGAGAACCTCAAGTGGGTAACACTTCCTGTAAAAATGGCGATGGGAGAGAGGGGAAAACACAAATGTCGGGTCCATTGAACACACACCTATGTTTCCAGGGTAACCGTCCGGGCTGCCCATCATCTCCTGCTTGATAAGCATGGGGCGTCGACCTGCTCCTGCAGGACCACCTGGGGGCTTGCCATCCATGGACATGGCCCTCTGGAAGGGCCCCCGAGGCCCCGGACCCATTCCTGGACTCCCTGGAAAAAAAATGTGTCGCCTCAATTATTGATGAAGAAATCTCAATACCCTCTGGCCTTTTGACGTGACAGAGAATGTTAGCGTTTTTTTTCTAATAATTGGTATAATGGATTCATACATTAACTATTATATGAAGACAATTGTCACAATAACCAACGATGAATAGTTAACACTACTTTTGAAATGTCCTTCATCATGCACTGTTCCACAGATTCCCTTTTATACCCTTGCTGAACTAATTCCCCTCTTCAGTCTCCCCGGTGTGGTCTTATGAATCATCATTTACTCAGGGAATGAGAGGGTATCGTTTGTGATTAAAAAAAAAACACTTTTAAAACCGCCTTTACGGTCCAGCTTTACATTGGCATACAAAAAAAAAAAGTTCTTCCAACTAACTGATAAGGTTCCCATGAGGGCAATTATGGAGGTTTGATGGAACTTTGGAGCTGCTGCAGACATGTGGCCAAAGTATCCTGTTGTCCTCCATTTCTTTTTAATTGCTAAAATCGTTTTTTTTGTTCAAAATGAGGGAAAGGGAAAACGCTTTGGCGCGAAAACACCACACAAGGAGGCCAGATGTGGTTTGACTGGCACTTTATGTTGTTATCATCACACATGACATCCTGTAGGTCACTTCTTATTGGCCCCTTTGGTCCTTGAACCACTTACCCTGCAGGCTGTCATCAAGGCAACCCTGAGGTTTGCTTCCTGTGTCGTTGGCCCCTCCACTTCCTGCCTGATCCGGGTAAAAGTCCGAGCTTGAGCCCCGAAGATCTCCCAGGATGGACTCCAGGTTGTGCAACTGAACATTCCAAACAATACGAATGAGTGGTCAGGTAAAATGTCGAGAAAGATTCACATTCCAAGACCGCTTCAATCGCTTTTGTATATGCTATGTTGACATACATGGTCTAGATAATAAAATGTATATCGTTATCGACTTATCAAACTTACGTCATCAGGTGGTTCTGACTTGATCTTGCTCTCCGGAAGCTCGGCCGCAGGGCCAGGCCCAGACCCGGGACCGTTTCGTGGAGGGCCGCCAGCGGCCCCCGGGGGTCCCTTCCCCTCGAGATCCTCAAGTTTGGGCTTAACATCCACCGGCTCTTTGGAGTCATCCTTGTTGAGGAGGTAGTGGAGGAGGGCATGGGTCTTCTCCTTCTTGGGGCTGTGCTGCTCCTGTTTGGGCTCAGTGACCGCCCCGGCCCCCGGACCTCCCGCCCCGGCCTCGCCGCCCTCCTTGTTCCCCAGTGTCACCTTTCCCGTGGCCTCGGCTGTGATTTTAGCCACATCATCGGGGGTGTTGCCATTCTGAAGGAGCTTGTGGAGGATCTTGTGCTTCTCTTGCAGCAAGCCGGTGTAGTGGGCCGACGATAACGCCGTGGAGACCCCGCCCGGCCCGGTCGCCTGGCCTGGATTGGCACCGGCTGAGGAAGAGGAGGACACCCCGGTGGACGAGGGGCTGGTAATGCCCCCGTTGGGATCCTTAATGTCTGCTCCTGCTGCAGCGTTGCTGCTGGTTGGTGCGGGCGGGGCGGGTGGTACCGCTGACCCGCTCCCGCCCATCCCCAGCTCTTCCGTTGGAGAAGTCAGCAACTGCAGCAGTTTCTTATGGCCCTTACTGTCCGGGACTCCCCTCCGGGCGGGTTCGGCACTGGCGGCCCCCGCCTCGTTGCTTCCCTCGCCAGATTCTTTCGTCGCCGCAGCGGCCTGGCTGTCCGGTCGGTCTCCTGAACTCTCAGCCTGAGGATGCTGATGATGGTGGTGATGGTGCATCGGGTGGTGATGGTCACCCGGTCCGGGCCCTACGCCCCCCGCCGGGCTTTTGGAGCCATCTTGGCCCGGTTTGGCCGGCTGACTGGGCTGAGAGGCAGAGGAGGAGGAGTGGATGCTGGGGGAGCTGTCGGGTTTGTGGGCCGGCGTGGGGGACATGAGGGTGGAGGGGAGGGAGCTCCCAACACCTTCACTGATGGCTTGTAGGGCGTTCAGGGAGCTGCTGGAGAAGGTGGTAGTGCCGCCTCCACTTCCTCCACCGCTGCCGATGCCACTCATGGGGGAGTGCATGCCTGGAACAGATAGTCAACAAATAAGTCACCTTTGAGAATACTTCCATGCGACACTGATGCGAAAACATTTTGGCCACTAATTGACTCACCTCCTGGTGAGAACTGGTTGGCGCCCATTTTTGGGCTCCCTCGGTTGCGGGGTGACATGAGGAGCCCTGGCTGGGGGCCGCCCATCCTGGGGCTGCCCGAGGGGCTGTTCATGCCGCTGAGCCCGTAGCCTCCGCTGCTCTGGAACGGGGGCTGTTGCGGGTGCTGTTGCGGGTGCTGTTGCGGGTGCTGCTGCGGGTGCTGCTGCGGGTGCTGCTGCGGGTGCTGCTGCGGGTGCTGCTGCGGGTGCTGCTGCGGGTGCTGCTGCGGGTGCTGCTGTGGGTGCTGCTGTGGGTGCTGCTGCATGCCCTGGCCTGGGTGATTCATGGGCCCCATCTGATTCATGTGCCCCGCCTGATTCATCTGCCCCATCTGATTCATCTGCATCATGCGGTTGCCCATGCCTCCGCCGCTGCCTCCGTACATGGAGCCGGCGCCCATCGGGCCCATGTGACCCATGTGGCCCTGCTCGTTCATCCCGAAGCCTCTGTTCATGCCCCCCATGCCCATCGCGCCGCCCGTGTTCATGTTCATCTGGGCATTGGGGTTGGGCCCTCCTCCCATGCCCTGCTGTCTCATAGTGTTGGGCATCATGCTCCCAGCCTGAGACGAGCGGTAACCATTTAGTTCTCTGGGTGGAAGGAAAAGGAAAAAAAAACTTTGAGAACCCACCGCGTCCTGGACTACGTGCTCTCAGACCATAGAGGCTGACTATAGAAAATGCAACCAAAATAGCAGTAACCGTATGGCGTCGTCTCACCATTCACAAGAAATAAGTGCATAAAAGCTACTTCAGCTGCTACTTCAGCTATTCATGTTGCATGAACACATTTGGCTGCCTGGCAGAGATATGCTCGAAGTGCCTTTTTATGTCGATACAGAAATGAAAATGACAAATCCTTTGCTGTGTGTGTGTGTGTGTGTGTGTGTGTGAGGCATGTGTAGTTTGCCCTTTGCCTGACCTCTGCAGTAGGTGAGTGGAGATGAAGCCCTGCGGCTCGTTGCTCATGGGGTGACGGTACAGTTTGCTCTTGGTCTGAGCTGTGACCGGAGTGCCGTCGGACAGAGAGAAGCGGTACAGGGGCGTCTCGGCGTGACCCTGCAGGAAGGCTGTGGGCGGAGACAAAAGGACAGATTAACGCCGCGAACCACTTATCTGATCATAAAGGTCATCAATGGCTGCCTGTACGCTCAAACCCGAACCCTGTGATTACACTCGGGATCGATGGTGTCATTCATATTCATGAGATCAATACTGATACACTCCTGCATACGCGGTGTGTGTGTGCGTGTGTGTGTGTTTATGTATTTAATCAGCAGCTCTTCGATTGGGGTTTCTTTCTTGCCAAGGTAGGTGGCGAAGGCAAATTAAAAACAAATATTGACAGTCAGACAATACAGGGGCCACAGCGGTAAGTGTATCATCATAATTAGATGGGAGAATAAATAAATAAGTACAATTGAATAAATGGAACGACATCCTGATGATTTGGCCCTGAGCGTCTCGTCATTGGTGATGTTCACCGCCGATTTAGGGGGGCATGCGTGTGCTCACGGTGTGTGCGACCCACCCTCGTGGTAGTGGCGTTTGTGGGACCACGGCTGCCCGTCACTGTGCTGCAGGAACATTTGAATGCAACGCCTCAATAAATCCTCCCAGCCGGGTCGCATGGGCGCTCGCAGAGAGTTCTGGTCGATCTGGATCAGTTTACCTGCCAGGGTAGGGCAAAAGGAGAGTGCAAACGAAGACAAAAAAAAAAACAAAAAAAAACAGAGGGATGAGTCAAACCTATTCATGGAGAACGAATAAAAAAAATAAAAAAATAAACCAACATCACGCCTGTCCCGAGCTGCTGTGTTTGTCCAAGTTTCAGTACGCAGCGCCTCACCTGAGAGCTCATGCCGGGTGTTGAAACTCTCCGTTCTCTCCATGGCGGTCACCCGACGGGCCACACAGATCATACATGACTGCAGGTCTGCACGTGAGAGGAGAGGAGAGTCACTCACTGTGCATAGGCAGGCCTCAATGTTTTAGGAATTCACCCAGGACTTTCGGGCCCATTATTATGACACATATTGTTTATTGGCGGACACGACATCTCTCCGATTTCTCCGTAAATTCCCATTTCAGTGCGTTTTCTCTGGGAGCCTTGGGTAAGCTGCATGTTGACCTTCAAACTGGTTGTGAACTGCAAAATGTCAAAAATCCCGCTCAAGTCCTATATTTTACCTTAAACCATCACAAGAGAAACTTTCCCCACTCGAGCTATGGACCAGACGACAAAATGGAGTAACCAAGCAAGCGAATGGGGGAGGGGCAGTGCTAAAACCAAAAAGTTGCCAAAAGCAAAACGTGGATGAATTGTTTTTCGACACAGTAAGACAATAACATCGTAAAATACTGTCACACAATAAACGTGCGTCAGTCGGAGTGATGCCAGCGTACCTTCCCCCTCCTCAATCATGGCCTTGGGCTGGGTGAGAGCAAAACACTGCATGGTCTCGTAGCGCGGCCCGGCTGGCCCCTCTTCCATGGGCCCGTGGACGTGGCCAAATTTAACCAGCATCCGGCACGTGAAGGTGTGACTCTTCTGTCGGGCCGCCTCGCTTCCCCACGACACGCCATTTACTAAAAAAAGGAAAACCACAAAAACAAACACATGAGGGGCCGTGACAGTTGGGAGTGAAATGGAATGAGCATGAAACTCCTGGGACAGGATAAAGAAAACGTGCGCGCCTCTATGAATGGATTTGTCTGTAATCAAATATCACAAACTGCTCCCACCCTGTCCCGCCGCGGATCTGCACAATCGCAACAATCAAAACAAACACACCACGCTGCACCATGAATTTTCTCCTCTTAAATTGAGAAGCAGACGCTTCTCCTGTTGTTCGCATCCCCGGCTAAATGAACCATAGGATTAATGTGGCCAAGTGGTCGATTTCCAATATCTCCCACTCTCAGTTTGCTGTGCAGCGGGCCGGGGCCAGGGACACTCAGCCATCTATCCTCATTTGGACCCTGACTCCTCATCACAGCACACACACACACACACATAAAGAAAGGGTCACCTTCACAGGGGAGGAAGAAAAAAAGAAATGGACGAGGCAAACTTCAGAGAGACATCCAACTGTCCTCCAAGGTCTGTGTGAAGCCTTATCAGGGCCTTGAGTTGGCTGGAGGTTCCTGTCTGGCAGGTGCAGGGAGGATGGAAGAGAGAGAGAGCCCCCGGAGAGGTGGGGAGGAATGGCGGTGGAGGAGGAGGAGGAGAGGAGGGGCTAACCGATAGCGAGAGGTGATTCAACAAGGCCTTGGCTTTCTCTCCTCCACAGAGAACGCAACCCCGTCCCTGGGGCCGACCTCTCCCCTCAGACACAATTAGCCAACAGTGTGGCAAGGCAGGAGGGGTCAAACACCGTTGTGTGTGTGTGTGCGCGTGCGTGTGCTTGCGTGTCATTGGTGCCTGTGTTTGTGTATTTAACTGTCGCTGGCGTGGTCAGCGGTCACCCCGCAGGAATGCGCAGGGACAGCGCATTTCATTCATGGCTCCGGAAGATAATGAAGGGTCTGCGTAGCAGAGCGAGACACCATGAGGGGTGGGAGCCCACCGAGAGGCGGGTTGAGCAACAGAGGAGCGCAATATTCATTTGGGGGGCCGCCATATTAAGTATGAATGAAGGAGGAAAGACGAGTGTTAATAGATAAAGGGAGTGAATGAATAAACGAGTGTGCCAAGAGGAGGAACGAGCCAGAGAACGCGTCGATGACATGTCGGAGCCGACGCTCAGGAGCATTACTGCCGAGTTAATCAAGTAGCAGGTTCAGTCGAGCACACATATCCATAATTAATCCGCATTATAAATAGTGCTCCACGCGCGCACACACACACACACACGGGACATCTTCAAAAAAAAAAAGGAAAAAAAGGCAGTTCCGCCCCTGACCCATGTAAATATACACATATGCAAACATGCAGTGAATTAAGTGGAGGAAAGCGTGGAGGTGCATTATTCAGCAGTGATCAGTTTCCAGATGGCGGGGTCTGAAAGGAGCTCAGGCCTGTTTTACACTGTCTGGACCACTGAGTGTGACTGACAGCCGCGCTACGCTCTGCCTGCTTAGCACCGAGTGGGCGGGCGCTTCTGCGCACATGAGGGTTTTGTCAGGTGTGTGAGCGCGTGTGTCTCTGAAAAGCTCTCATGCACATGAACAGCCTTCCCAGGAGCTCCTCATTATAATGAGACAAAGAGTTGAGAAGTGAAGAGCATGAATAAATAGCGGCGTGAGTCGACGTGACGTGGCGTGCCGAGTTGTTGTAAGCTCTCCAAGTTTGTTATATACACCGCGAGTGCGCGTTTGTGTGTGCGTGCGTGCGAGGGAATGTGTGCGTTTCTCTCACTGTTAGTCTTGGGCAGGTTCTTGTGGAACTCCTCCCTGTCGTCCTCGTGGAGGATGTTGTACACGCTGGTGTTGATGAGCTCCTCCTGCTTGTACTGCAGGTACTGCGTCACGTTGTCCGACACGAACACGATGCTGCCCTCCCGGTTCACGACAAACAGGAAGCCGTCCAGAGCCTGAGCGTCGCGCGGCGAGAGGGAGGTCACAAACCAGCAAGGAAGTAGGCCAATTTCAAACATCCTACCATGAGGACGTGCGGTCTCACCTGCAGCAGGAGCGGCCCCAGGTGGTCCTTGTCGATGACCCCCTGACCTGTGGAGGACACGTCTGACTTCTGAACGTCGTCATCGTTGGATGAAGCTTTTCCTGAAGGGAGAGGAAAAGCAGAGGCCTTAATTCTGAAAACCCACAAACAGCCACTTTCATCCCTTTAAGGAAGCAAAAAATAAAAAAGAAAGAGCAAAGTGAAAACCCAAGGTGAGAGCAAAGATACCTGAAACCTGAAGAAAAAGAAATTGAGGTCACTACTCTAGCTGCACCAGCAGGGGGCAGCGTTTCCCAATCTTCAACCTTCACTCCCCCCCCCCCCCCTTTTTTTTCCCCCCTTCCACAAATTCTTTTTTTCTCCTCGATTTAAAAACTACAGGTGAGGAGGGAGACGGACGGAGGCTGGTTTCTCTGAGGAGCTCGTCAGGAGGAGTGGAGGGCTGGGTGCATGTGGTGCAGGTAGCTGCCGTCCTCATGCTTTATATTCAGTGTCAGACTCTGAGGGACTGTCTGGTAGGCTGGGGCTGAGAGAGAGAGAGAGAGAGAGAGAGAGAGAGAGCCCGTGCAGGAGAGAGCTGGAGAGGCTCTGGAAGCTGTAATGGTGCAGGGGCAGGAGCTGAGGCACCTGAATTAATGGAGGGGCTGAGGTTGTGAGACGGGGGTGGGGGGGTGATGTGGACGGAGATGATGCTGAGGGGAAGCGGGTGGTGTTCGAGCTGTTGTATTAATACAGGGACTGGTCTGAGAAAAGGGGGGGGGGGCTGCTCAGCTACAGGAATCATTCCATCTGATTAGCTCCCAAGGGGCACGGATACACACACAAAGAAAAAGCCAATGCAGCCTACAGTCGGGCTCTGTGAAGTTAGGTAGAGAAGGACTGAAAGAATGGGGGGGGGGGGGGCTAAACAGAAAAGAGAATGAGACACATACAGAGTGGGAGAGAGAAAGAGAGAGAGAGAGGCTGCACTCCATCACTTCACTCAATACCTTAAGATGCTGGGGGCAAACATGCTGGAGAGGCTGCAACTGATTGTGCTGCAATACAGATGAGACATGTGGGGAGGGAGCAGAAAAGAAAGAAAGCAAAAAAAAAAAAAACAGGGAAGCAGAGGGGGGGGGGGAGGATGCTGGAAGAGCAGGGCACATTCAATCCAAGTGAGATGGAGAACAGGGGATGGTGGTGGAGAGAGGAAAGTGAAATGAAGACTGGCAGTGGCAGCGTGAAAGTGAGAAGAGGAACAGGTAGAGAGCGAGAGAGACGAGCCTAAACGCCCGTGTCATTATGTCTTCACTTCCTGTAACTATGGCAACCTGTCAGCAGCCAATCGGGGCCAGCTGTAGCCTCTTCCCCTTCCTGTCGAGGTGGCAGACACTGACTGAGCCAAGCAGAAGCACGGGAACAAAATCCACCACCGGCTCTCCCTCTCCCCCTCTCTCCCTCGCCCATGAGCTCTAGAAATTTGCCTTCAACGGGGGGGGGGGGGGTTAATGTCTAAGTGTGGACGCAACGGCGCGCGTCTGCAAAGCCAGCCCCTCTTTTTGAAACAGTCCACAGCAGAAATGACTCGGCTGCATAATGGAGACAGAAGCAGGACAACAGCAGCTGCAACTGAACTAATAATTTGGCAGTTCAGCAGAATGGATGGGCATGTGATTACCTGCAAACGTCCAATTAAACAGCCCCCGGTGAGGCCAGCGCGCAGCTGGCCATGCATGTCGCACGCGCACACACACACACACGCTCAGACATACACACATGCGCAAATGACAGCTTCACAAAGCATTGCCAATGTTTCCTCCCAAACGTAAACAGTTGAGGCTGTGAAATTTGTGGGAGATGAATGACTGATTCGTCCTTGCACCTGGGCTCTGAGACGTGCGTGTGCGTGTGTGTGCGTTTGCTCTAACCCCAGGCCATCCCTTCCCCTCTCGCTCTCCTCACCGCTTTACATCACGTACTGTACCTCCCCAACACGCACGCACGCACGCACGCACGCACGCACGCACGCACGCACGCACGCACGCACGCACGCGCGCGCGCACACACACACGCACGCACGCACGCACACACACACACACACACACAGTCCATCTCGCGCGCGGCCGTCTGGCTCCAGCCTTCAGGATCTCAGGCGACCGCGTCCACTCACCCTGCTCTTTGATCTGGCGGATCTGGCGCACCGTCTCTTTGAGGATGGCACATTTGTCCGGTTTGACGTTGAAGCTGTCGATGTCGCCGAGGTTGGCAGAGATCAGCTCTGCCAGCTCCTCGATGTATTTGCTCTCCTGCTCCCGCCGCTTCCTGTCACACCTGCCGGGGCCCACGGGCAGAGATTAAAGCTCAGCTCCTTTTTTTTTTTCCGCAGGGGAAATTTTGGGTCATTTTTTGATTGGGCAACTTTAGAAAGCGGCACACTGAAGAGCCAGTGGCAGACTTTGGGTCTCGAACATTGCTGAAACGAGCGTACTGTATCATGCCTGGCAAATAAATATACAATATAATACAAATTGGATGGGACGGTCCAATCTGTGCCTTATAAATGACTCTACCTTGCAAGGGACTCTTATTCAGAAATTCTTGTCTAATTTCGACGGACAAGCTATCATTTTGTAACGTACTCATATTTGCATGTCACATGTTACCACGGCCTTAAAGTGACAATAGGGATGTATATTTCCTTAAATGTCAAATGCCTTAAAAATCACTGAGCGCGTGCTTTTTTATGCAACACGAGACTGTTTATGTTGAATATTATTTCTGCTTCAAAAAACTTTTTTTTTTTTTCAGCCTGACTCAGTAAATAAATTCTGCATAAATAAATGTGAAGTGCACAAATCCTTGAATTCATCGGGTGCACACAGTTTGGTTCTTAGTCATCCCGTGCATACATCAACAAAAGGAAGCCCAGAAACCACTGACCCAGTAGCCCACTTTTTTTTTTTTTCTTTTGCATTTCCTCTCTCCAGTGCTCATCAGACACACTCACCCCAGACCAGGCGTGTCGCAAGTGGAGAGCTTGCGTTTCCGGTTTTCTGAGCTCAGTGGCTCCATGGAGTTCCTGCATAAATAAATGTGAAGTGCACAAATCCTTGAATTCATCGGGTGCACACAGTTTGGTTCTTAGTCATCCCGTGCATACATCAACAAAAGGAAGCCCAGAAACCACTGACCCAGTAGCCCACTTTTTTTTTTTTTTTTTTTTACATTTCCTCTCACCAGTGCTCATCAGACACACTCACCCCAGACCAGGCGTGTCGCAAGTGGAGAGCTTGCGTTTCCGGTTTTCTGAGCTCAGTGGCTCCATGGAGTTCTCCCCGGGTCCGCTCATCGCGTGCACATATCAGCACCTGAGTGGAGGGAGCACAGACGCGCACAGGTGTTAACGTGGCCGCAGTACAGACGGAGCAGGGATTCTAGTCCCCTTTGCCAAGGGCAGGAGACATGGGGAACCTTCCTTTGGGACTCAGCAAAAACCTCCAATACAGAGGCAGGTTGCAAATGCGGAGACAGTGCGAAACGGTCTAAAATATGCTTACATCATGCAAATCCCATTCTCCTGGCAGACTCTGACAAACATGTCTCGTCGGCCTCCTCCTCCTCCTCCTCCTCATTGGAGAAAATGAGAGTAAGTATGTGAGGTTGCGTTTGTTTGTGTGTGTGTGGGCCCGTGCACGTATGAGTTCATTAGCTCATGTGCCGCTTTCACACACACACACACACACACACACAGGATTAGCAGTGTCTCTGATGATAAGCCACGCTGCACAACTAACCCCGTTAGACAGCCGTCTGTCTCCCATAATGCATCACATTTGGTCTCCAGGAAATGAGCTGATAAAGGTGGTGGGGAAGAGAGGCAGATGGGAAGAAAGGAGGTGAAGAGGAGGAGGAGGAGGAGGAGGACAACAGGGGAATAGAGAGAGGGAGCGGAAGGAATAAAGGAGGGAGGGAGAAGCCGGTGTTGTGAAGTGAGCCGTGATTGGTCACTTTCTTTGCCACGGTGACAGCGGCTGACACTGGGGAAAGGTAGGAGGGAGGATGGAGGGAGGATGGAGGATGAGAGGAAAGTAAATGGCGTGGGGAGAGAGAGTGAAAGCGCAAATATAGTGGGAGACGGAGGATCTGAAGAGAAAATGCAGAGAAAAAAAAAATGCCGGCGAAGAGGAGCGGGGGGGGGTGAAGAATCAGAGCGAAAAGAGGCGGAGGCAGTGGGAGGGAGCGTGCCTCGGGAAAGAGAGATAAAGGCATGTCAAAGAATGACGGGAGGGACGAGGAACAGGTGAGAGGAGGAGGAGGAGGAGGAATTAGAGGAGGGGATGTAATATTCACGCTGTCTGGTGTGTGGCGCACCGAGTGGGCTGAAAGCCTCCAGGCACCCCTCTTAACCTTCACAGCCAAAGCAGCCTCTTTCATTCCATTGATTACATGGTTATCCTCTGACCAGAGCCCTGCCTCTCCTGCATAGCAAATCAGGCCAATGGCAGGGGGAGCCACGCCGGCCCGTTATTTAATCATCGCGCACCATCATCTGAGGCCCCTTCTTGGGAGCTGATTGCATTTTCTCTCCTTGGATGGAGGACGTACGTAGGGTTGGCCCAAAAAAAAACAAGATCATATCTGGCTCCAAAACCAGGCCCACCTGCTCATACGGACAGAATCCATGGATTCATCTTCTGCCAAGACCAGGTGAAACCCGCCCCCCCCCCCCGCCAGATAACAATGGGGGAATACGCATGAGTCTCCTTCCAAAAACAAAGGTGCTCCAGAGAGGCGCTCTGAAGATCCTCTCCTTCCATCCCTCCCGCTTTGAGTTTTCTTTTCAAATTGTCTTTCTTTGAATCCCTCCCTGGAGTCCCTCCCATCCCACCGTCTCTGTGACTGTCTCGCTGCCTTTGTCTGCTCGCCTACCTGCACTTCTCCTCCCGTCTGCCTCCCTTCGTGCCCGTCTACCTGTTCGGCATGAGACACAAAAAAACAAACAAAAAAAAAACACTTTGTCGCTGCCGGATGAAACCTACCACCGGGGGACAGAGAGAGGGAGGGAGACAGAACGTCGCCGAGTTCAGAGGAGCCAAAGCAAAGTGTCTGAGTGAAACTCCATCTTTGCCTACTTTGCCGTGGGAGCCCGCCCGCCTATTGATGGAGTTCTCAAAGGGGGGGAGTTGCTCTAATTGCGGAGTGAACGGTAGGCCCCGGAGAATGCTTGATTAGGAGGCCGCTGAATGCCCCAGGGAAATGGGTCACCTCCAGCCCGGCGCGGGCCGCCCGCTTTTTCCAGTGCAGGGAGAAAGTCAATTACACGCCACAGGCAGCGGGGGCCTGGTGGCACCCGGGCGGCGGTGGGCACAATACAGCAGCAGGGGGCAGCGGGAATGAGACCTGCAGACGGGAGGAAATGGGAGGCGGTGACGACAGAGGCCGGCCAGAGCGAGGGATGGGCACCACGATGGCAACATGAAGGAAAGAGAGTGCAATGGGACGGGTTAAGATTTTTATTTTTTTTTAGGGGGAGGGGGGTTGTTTCTGCTGCACTCGGGCTGATGGACAATAGGAAGTGGAGAGAATGAGCATTTGAGCAGGATCCTGGAAAAAGCAAAGAAATCCGTTTTTCAACCCCGATTCCAGTGTGGCTTTGTGAAAAGACGTTAAAAACACTACGCCCCCCGCCCCCCCATAAGTGGATGACAAATTGTACAATTTCATTTTCCAAACCTATTCCATAACCATCTACAGCCGTTCTTTTCACCACTAACGATTTGGTGCTCCGGCGTATAACAAAACACAATGGAAACACAATTTAATTCAAATGGACCGTATTTTCGAACAATTCTTTTAACATTTACTCGGCTCCATTATGAAGCTCTACATGAAACATAATACAGACTTATCCCCCCCCCCCCCCCCCCCCCCTCCCCCCCCCCCCCCCCCCCCTTCATTTCATCTCTGCCGAAAAGGCCGACACCAATTCGTGAAATGAATCCAAACACATTTTTTCCAGGAAATAGGACTTCTGCATCCACTTCTGATGGGCTGCATGTTAATTTGAGTTTAGAGACTAAATCCTATAATTGCAAGTCACTCAGGTGCCAGGAAAACTCGTCACAGGCTCCCGTCCCTCAGCTGACGGGTGCCGGGCACAAGGCCACACAAAACTTTCACACCACGCCAAGCAAAGTTTGACCTGCTCCTCAACCCTGATCTTGACCTGTGTGATTTCAAGGGGTCGCCGCCTTCACGCTGCCAGTTGACCCACATATTTTCCGGGTCACTAGGTGGGCGTGAAAGGCGGATGGCTCGGGTCAACGCCCCTTTGGCATCACCACGGGGTGCAAGCTAAACTCCCCTGGTCTGCCAGAGGGGGCGACAACCTGCCGGTGACCCTGCCGCCCAGTGGGGGCACTGCTCGACGGGAAGCGCAGATTTTACGGCCGAACCGGAGGAAGCCGCTCTACTCGTAAAACAGAAAGCACATGCGGAATGCGCGTGAACGCACGCGACGAACCTTTGCTACCTTGATGCTCCAGCAGTTTGCCGTATTCATGACGCATGTTGTGTTTTAGCCACCGAAACAGGCTACCACGTTGTGTGTTCTTTGTGATTTTGAAAATGTGAAAGTTCAGCCTCAACGTTTCGGTTTAGTTTTGGTTCTTTTAAAGAAATAATCACACAATATTTTATTTTTTCCCCGACACATGCTAATTTGCAAAGAGATTTATTGTTTTACAAGATTGGATTGCGTCATCGTTTAAAAAAAAAAAAAAATTATGATGAGCAATAAACTCGTATTAATAAAGATGGTTGTGGGGTTTATAAATTCAAGATTTTTTTCAAAACAAACAGCAGCTAAAAACAATTGATTTGAGAAGACAGTGAAAAGCAAAAAGGGGAAGGAACGAGCGACCTCCCACGAGTGAGTCACAGCGCAAAAAAAACAACACTGCAACAAACAAGAAAAGTGTCAGAAAGAGTCACCGGGGGCAGATGACAAGTGCAAAGAAAAAAACACACAACCTACAGCTCTGTCATTGAAGCGTGTGTGTACCTAATCTGCACGGAGGCGGTTTGATTCCAAACCAAACATCATCTGGAATACTCTGGGATTCCCCCAGTTTGGGTTCACCCAGATCTCTCAGCTTAATCCAAGGTCTGTTGGGCAGAGAAGTGGCAAAAGGGCGGCAACTGGCCTCCCACAAAATTCCTGTGCGACTTGCGATGGGACGACGTGAAGGCGGGATGGGGTGAGGAAAGAAAGAGAGAGAGGAAGGTGACAGAGTTCACCGGGCGGGTGTGCCTTCAGGCCAGCTGACGCAAATAGCCCCGGAGTCGCCTCCCCCGGGCTCCCCCGCCCCCCCGGCCACTCTTTCATAATCTCTGTTGACAAAACAGAGGCGCACGGCCCCGATCCGGCCTTGTAAACTCACACCAGTGACACGGCAGGAGCTGCAGCTGCTCCGCGTCCACCGCACCAGGCGGTTTGCGGCGGAGAAATCTCAGCGTCCAACAGAGGCGTCACTTCTCGCAGATTTAAAGCCGTCCAACCCGGAGGGCTAGAATTTCACCGTTTTTATTTATTTTTTTGTTGTATTTGAATAATATCCCCAGAGGCCCCTGTACATTGAGGGGAAATGTACGCTCAGGTAAAAAAAAAAAAAATTCTGAGTCATTGTTTTCAAGTTCGCTGGATGGTCTGCATCCTTCATTACCCACGAGCTTGGCTACGATTGGTCGGACTAAAACTCGGCCCCATAGTAGTTCACCAAAGTGGAAGTGTGGAGTTCAGCCTTTCCGTTCATGATGGACAAAATCCAAGACAAGGCTCATCTTCTGCACCGGTGATTAACCCCAGGGAGTTTTTTATTCAAGCGAAATCCGTGTGTCTGTGCCGGAGAATTCATGGGATTCATACATCAGGAGCGGGGGGCGGCACAGAGGCCACCTGCCCCTCCTCATCTTCGTCCTCCCCGGTTCCCTTCCTGCTCGCGTCCACTCTCTCCTCTGTCTGGACTTGGCCTCTCCTCCCCGCTCCTCCCCCAGCCTCACTGCTTACACAATCGCTCCCGCTATCTGTGCAAGAGCAGCGCCTCTGCAGGAGCATGCGCGAGAAGGCACGTGAACCAAAGGGAGACTGGTGGTTAAGTCTGGGCACATTTTGTGTGTGTGTGTGTGTGTGTGTGTGTGTGTGTGGTGTTGTTGTCACCTGCAGACATGGGTAAAAGATTAATGCTCTCTCTCAGCCTCTGTGGCAGATGGAGCACAAAGAATAATTTGACTTCTCCTCCTGTCTCCCCGCTGTCTGTCCACACTGTCCATCTTCTCATCGGCCTGAAAAATCATTCGCCCAAGCCTCCTTGTTTCCTTCGCCTGCCCCCACCCCCCCAAAAACAAAATTGCATTCCAAAAAAAAAACAAAAAACACACAATATACCTCCATAAAACATTTGCTTGGCAAAACACCCGCACTGTTCATTGCGTTCAGGTCAGGGGGATGCTGCAAGAATGTGGCAACACCAAGAAACGGTCTGTGGCAAAGCACTCAACCTTAACCCAGCGGGCCGTTACCATGCCAACCGTACGGGATGTGAGCCCACCTAGTAACGGTGCCGAGATGATGGACGATCCGATTCCCCCTTCCCCTCTACACTCGGGGGGAGTGGTCCTGCGTGGGCTGGTTCGACGGAGTCTGAAACAACAACACAAGAGGAAAAATAAATAAATAAAGTTCACCGCTCATGCTCAACAGTGCACATTTATTGTGGTGATATTAATCAATAACAAACGGCATTATTAATGAAATGCCAGAAGACATGTACAGGAAGCTGCATTAAGGGCTTAATGAGCAGAGGAAAGTGTGAGGGGGCCGTGCCTGGCTCGCCTGGTGCCTTTGTCTCCATTACGGCTGCTCGCACACACACACACACGCACACACGCACACACGCACACACACACACACACACAGAGACAGACAGACAGAGCAAACATATCATGGCTCCCACGCTTTTGCATCAACACACAGATCGCTCCCACAGGCAGGCCAACCGCACGCACGCACGCACGCACCAACAAACAAACACACACACACACACAAAGTATGTTAAAAGGGATGTTGAGACAAGTTTTACAGGAAACCAAACGGTCGAGACCTGAAAGTGACTACAGCACGTGATCAATAATTCACTCCGACTGTAAAAGGCAGAAGCCAGTGCTTCCGTGTCCCTTCCATTGAACGTACACTCCAGATCCAATACATTGGATTTAAACCTCAAATAAATGTTATTGTCAAATATCTCCCGTGCTTTATGGACTCAAGAGCCAGAGGAAGAAAACACACTATTTGGCGGATGCATTGCTCTAATCCAAAAAGCACATCCAAGGCTAATTGGTGTACATTTAGATCCTGATAAGAACAATGTGTGTGTGTGTGTGTGTGTTTTGGAGTTGTCGTAGCAGTTCAAGTGTTCTGTCTGAACAATCATGAGGGAGTATCCTGCGGGGGGGGGGGGGGAAAGGGAGGGTAGGTGTGGGGGGGGGGGGGGGGGGGTAAAGAGAGTGTAACCATGGAAAACGCTGGGCGTTTCCATGACACCCTGTCATCAGCGAGGCACGCCGGCAGAATGTCTCATGTTCAGCTGTCACTGTGCACCTTACTGTGTGTGTGTGTGTGTGTGTGTGTGTGTGTGTGTGTGTGATCACCTGTGTGTTTGTGTGAGGGAGACAGAAAGTAGATTTACTTTCATTTTTATAAAGAGGATGTGAGAGAGTGCTGTTACAGGATGAACGTTTCCCACCTCAGTTTGAGAATGTGTGTGTGTGTGTGTGTGTGTGTGTGTGTGCGTGTGTGTTGTTGACTGATTGCATGCCGATGCTGTATGTTTTACTTTTGTGTGTGTGGAAGCACGTGCCTGTGCACATTCATCGTCAGCAACCTGACCGCTGGCTGCACCCATGATTGGGAGCAGATGGGGGCTGTGTGTGTGTGTGTGTGTGTGCGCGCGTGCTTGAGGAGGCGGCGGAGGGGTGCGTGCTCTAGTTTTCGGTGATGTATGGACCCTCACACACCAACAAAGACCCTCCTTCAAACAATGTGTTTCCTATTAATTGAAAGAAGGGGTGAAAAATAGAGCCAGAGAGCGACTGCTTAAGCAGGAAGAATTTATAGCTCGGCTGTGACAAAAAAAAAAAAAAGCAAATGACCCCATTTTTTAGGCAGAAGTCGGGGAGGGGGGGGGTTTTTAAGAGCAGCACTCGGCGGCGGCGGCCGGGCCGGGACAAGAGACCCTTCAGTGCAATCGTTAGCGCTCTCTGTCCTCACGCCGACGCGGGAGTGACTGGAACGTTGTCCACAACGCGCGGCGCTGCTCGTTCTGCTGTAAGGCCCGTGGTAGAAAAGCGCGTGCGAGTGAGCTGAAGACGCAGAGGCCGAGTCAACAGTCTGCTTCTTCACCGCGCAACACGGCCGTTTGTCCCGGCGCCCGCGCGCCCCCTATTCCATCAGCCTACAGCGGAGATCCTCGCAGGCCTTCATCCCTTCACTGTGCGAATGCGTTTGTGCATTTGATCGATGCGACACAATAAATATCTGGCATAACAGCGTCTCCCTCTCGTTAAAGCAACGCTGCCTTAAGACACCATAAAGTTCACAGTTTACTCTGGCTGCTCACACAGATTAACTGCGCGAATGGATCACGATGTAAACGGCGCACGCGCCACGCCTGCTCAATGATGATTCTGCATGTCAAAGATTGAAGCCGGTGGTGGGAGGGTTATGAACAACATGTTTATTGGGCCTTTTATTTATTCAATTTGCTTAAAATCACATGGAAACTAACAAAAGGCCAGAAACGTTGCAAAATTAAGAATCTCGATAAAAGGGAAAACCACACTGCGCGGAAAACTTGCGGAAAACCAAGGCACACACAGTGTCCATCAAGCCGAAGGCAAAGGAATGCACCCCTTCTCAAACGGTGCGTTGGTGATCATTGTCAAGTTGCACACGGGCAAAAAACTGAGCTGGTAACACAAAGCCGGTGGATCAGCACACACACACACACACACACACGTGTTCTCATCCGTCACCTTCAACTGAACCAGGAAGAACGCACAGAGACAGGTGCGGAATAAATGTTAACGTTCGCCGGATGAGAGCGACAACAGTTTTGGTTTCGGTGACAAGGTCCAGTCCTGCCCACGGATTAGTCAGTGTGTGACGTTTGTGTCTCATTTCTGCTGCAGAAAACTTGTTCCTGATGCTGAAATGGAGCCATGAACCCAACTTCTGCATCTTTGAAATGAAAAAAAAGAAAAAAGGAAGACTTATCACAGCCCGTAGCGATATAAAATGAATTAAATGCAAAGGACTCAAAATTCAATTATAGGTAAGAGTTAATGAGTTTGAAAGATCATTAGTTGTGGAATACAGCCAAGAGCCTTATTAAATACCATCACAGGGAGATCATATTATCTTTCTTTGCTTCCATTGTGGGTCACAAGTTTGCAACACAGTGTTCACTTTTCAAAATAGTCCAACAAGTTGTGCTTATTATGAATTGAGAGATTTAAAAAAAAAATGAAAAAAAGCAAGTGAGATTATCGCCGACCAGAATAACGCTGGCTG